>JAECXG010000614.1:0-58414 GCA_018152135.1 Drosophila paulistorum | reverse complement strand
GAATAACGAAACGGAAATTGACAATGAGGTTGAAAAGCGAACTAAGCTAATACACGAGGCAGCATTCCAAGCAACACCGCCACTACCGTCTGGCCCCAGAACAACTGCTCAACTCGAACGTCACCTATGGACTCCCGAAGTCGCCGCAGCAGTGCGAGAGAAACGCAGGCTCCGAAGAGTCTTCCACACATCCCGAAACCCGCTTGACAAAAGGGCAACCAAAGAACTTAAAGAGCTTCTGATCTCCCTCCGCAATCAGGCTTTTGCAGATTATATAAAAGACCTTGAGCCAGGTGATGCGTCTAACAACCTATGGAGAGCCACGCGATACCTGAAAAGGCCAACAAAGAGAATCGCCCCAATACTAGGTCCCAACAACATCTGGTACAGATCGGAAGAAGAAAAAGCAGAGGCATTTGCCGACCACCTAAGTGCCACCTTCACCCCTGTGCTGACCTGCTCTCAGGAAGATCACGACAACATTACCAATTTCATAGACATACCCTGCCAAATGGACTTGCCCATACACGAAGTCGATCCAGAAGAACTCATTGAAGAAGCCAACAAACTCAAGCTCACGAAGGCACCTGGATATGACGGCATAGGAGCAGCACCGATTAAGGCACTACCTTCTGTTGCCTGGAACCTCATTAGCCGTATTTTCAACAAATGCTTATTGCTTGGACATTTCCCATGCCAGTGGAAATGTGCTGAGGTTATCCTCATTCCCAAGCCAAATAAGCCTGAAACCAAAGTAACCTCATACCGCCCGATCAGTCTCTTGCCAGTGCTCTCTAAATTACTCGAAAGAGTAATTTTAAGAAGAGTACTGCCTATTCTAGAAGACGATGGCCTAATCCCTAACCATCAATTCGGATTCAGGACTAGACACGGCACCCCCGAGGAATGTCATCGTTTAGTGGAGACAATCACTACGTCTTTCGAGAGGAAGGAATACTGCTCAGCCGTATTCCTAGACGTCAAACAAGCATTTGATCGCGTCTGGCACACCGGGCTCATACACAAGCTAAAGAAACAACTTCCAATGCCCTACTTCCTACTCCTAAAGAGCTACCTGCTTGGAAGGTCCTTCTATGTCAGGGTAGGCAGCGAAGAGTCCAGGATTCTACCAGTGAATGCGGGAGTGCCGCAGGGAAGTGTACTTGGCCCAATCTTATACACGCTTTACGCGGCAGACCTTCCAATATATTATCACCAAGACCTGCTGGTTGCCACATATGCCGACGACACTGCCGACAACGGCTGCATCACTAATCCTCCAAGAACAGCTCAATTTGGTGAGTCCATGGCTGGAAAAGTGGTGCATCACAATTAACACAGACAAGTCTCAACACACCACATTCGCACTGAAAAGAGACGACTGCCCACCAGTAGCACTAGATGGTCAAACCATCCCCAGATCGAACGAAGCCAAGTACCTGGGATAGACCATGGACAGGCGCCTAACCTGGGCCTCCCATACCAGAAGCAAACGCAAACAACTAGATGCTAAACTCCGAAGAATGTCCTGGAAGGCAGGTCCAAGCTGAGACTCCAAAACAAAATCGTGTTATACAATACTATGCTTAAACCTATATGGGCATACGGAATTCAACTATGGGGCACAGCTAGCGCCTCCAATATCCAGAGAATTCAAAGCTTTCAGTCCAAACTCCTACGCGTGATAACTGGTGCACCGTTCTATATGACGAACAAAATACTACACCGTGAACTGGAGGTGGAGACGGTGCTCGAGACCATTCAGAGCAGAGCGAGGAGCCACATTGAGAGGCTGAGTAATCATGAGAACAGTCTAGCAATCAACCTGCTGGACAATAGCTTACACATCAGAAGGCTTAAACGTCACCATCCACTGGACCTACCTTTCCGTCTGAGCTGAGCAGCCCCTAGGACCCACACTGACATTGTCCTAATCAGTCCGTACTTATTGTCCTCCAATGCCAACGTCTAATCAAATTTATTAATTGTTATTTATAAATTGTATGTATCATCACATTTTATAAATTTTGCCATATGTTAACGTTTGATCAAATTTAATAATTGTCCCTTGGATAGATCTTAAATAAAGTAAACAGAAACAAAAAAAAAAAAAAAAAAAAAAATATGACGATCACAGTTGAATCCGCCGTTTTTGTTCTTTTAAGTTATATACATATATAACATTTATTTTTTTCTCCCATTTAATAAGGACAGTAGGAATCTCTTTAAATATATAAATTACGTAACTTATTCAATGACAATTGATTTGGCTTCATTATGAAGATCACAGTTGAATCCGCCGTTTTTGTTCTTTTAAGTTATATACATATATAACATTTATTTTTCTCTCCCATTTAATAAGGACAGTAGGAATCTCTTTAAATATATAAATTACGTAACTTATTCAATGACAATTGATTTGGCTTCATTATGAAGATCACAGTTGAATCCGCCGTTTTTGTTCTTTTAAGTTATATACATATATAACATTTATTTTTCTCTCCCATTTAATAAGGACAGTAGGAATCTCTTTAAATATATAAATTGCGTAACTAATTAAATGACAATTGATTTGGCTACATTATGACGATCACAGTTGAATCCGCCGTTTTTGTTCTTTTAAGTTATATACATATATAACATTTATTTTTCTCTCCCATTTAATAAGGACAGTAGGAATCTCTTTTAATATATAAATTACATAACTTATTAAATGACAATTGATTTGGCTTCATTATGACGATCACAGTTGAATCCGCCGTTTTTGTTCTTTTAAGTCAAGGATGGCCACGTAGATAGCTTTCTTTTTCGCTCCCATTTACCGGCAGAGGCTGGGCAGTAAAAAGGTCATTTTGGTCGAACTTGTAGACAGAGGGACGGACAAGTCCCGAATTTTGACGGACAGTGGAAAAAAGGTCTCGATCTCGTACAGCTTGTATAGCAGACAGAACAAGCACCGAATTTTCTCCCATTGAATAAGGACGCGAGCCGAATCTCATTGTGAGATAGAGAGATTGCGCAACTTTACGAGAGGGACAAAGGGTCGCGATCCCGCTCAGTTTATGACAGATAGACGGACAAGTCTTTGCGGATCCGGCCGTTTTTGTTCTTGTAAGTCGACAAAAACATACCTTATTTTCTAGCTCGATCGCGACCTTTTCCCCTCTCCGCTAAAACTCGCTCTGCCATTTTTACTATAAGGACAGCTCGGAACTCTCTTTCAAATATCGGACTTGTCCGTCCCTCTGTCTACAAGTTCGACAAAAATGACCTTTTTCTCTGCCCAGCCTCTGCCGCCGATGCTCTGGCTCCCAACTAAAATTTCCGTGGCCACCCTTGTTTTAAGTTATATACATTCTTAACATTTATTTTTCTCTCCCATTTAATAAGGACAGTAGGAATCTCTTTAAATATATAAATTGCGTAACTTATTCAATGACAATTGATTTGGCTTCATTATGAAGATCACAGTTGAATCCGCCGTTTTTGTTCTTTTTAGTTATATACATACATAACATTTATTTTTCTCTCCCATTTAATAAGGACAGTAGGAATCTCTTTAAATATATAAATTACGTAACTTATTAAATGACAATTGATTTGGCTTCATTATGACGATCACAGTTGAATCCGCCGTTTTTGTTCTTTTAAGTTATATACATACATAACATTTATTTTTCTCTCCCATTTAATAAGGACAGCAGGAATCTCTTTAAATATATAAATTGCGTCACTAATTAAATGACAATTGATTTGGCTTCATTATGACGATCACAGTTGAATCCGCCGTTTTTGTTCTTTTTAGTTATATACATATATAACATTTATTTTTCTCTCCCATTTAATAAGGACAGTAGGAATCTCTTTAAATATATAAATTACGTAACTTATTAAATGACAAATGATTTGGCTTCATTATGACGATCACAGTTGAATCCGCCGTTTTTGTTCTTTTAAGTTATATACATATATAACATTTATTTTTCTCTCCCATTTAATAAGGACAGTAGGAATCTCTTTAAATATATAAATTACGTAACTTATTAAATGACAATTGATTTGGCTTCATTATGACGATCACAGTTGAATCCGCCGTTTTTGTTCTTTTAAGTTATATACATACATAACATTTATTTTTCTCTCCCATTTAATAAGGACAGTAGGAATCTCTTTAAATATATAAATTGCGTAACTTATTCAATGACAATTGATTTGGCTTCATTATGAAGATCACAGTTGAATCCGCCGTTTTTGTTCTTTTTAGTTATATACATACATAACATTTATTTTTCTCTCCCATTTAATAAGGACAGTAGGAATCTCTTTAAATATATAAATTACGTAACTTATTAAATGACAATTGATTTGGCTTCATTATGGCGATCACAGTTGAATCCGCCGTTTTTGTTCTTTTAAGTTATATACATACATAACATTTATTTTTCTCTCCCATTTAATAAGGACAGTAGGAATCTCTTTAAATATATAAATTGCGTCACTTATAAAATGACAATTGATTTGGCTACATTATGACGATCACAGTTGAATCCGCCATTTTTGTTCTTTCAAGTTATATATGTACATATATAACATTTATTTTTCTCTCCCATTTAATAGGGACAGTAGGAATCACGACTTTCGAAATTAGGTACGTCCGCCCCTTCTGCGTTCATCAGGCCCAGCCGTATAAGTACATTATAATTACGTCACTAAAAATAAATGACGATAAATTTGCCTACATTATTAGAAAAAATACACTACATATTATATAAAAGAAATACTCTCCCAATATAAAAAAATTACAAAAGCGATTTAAAAATCGAATCATCAAGCAAAGGATAAGCTTCAGTGGATCGCAGTATGGCAGCTGCTCAACCACTTACAACACCTTGCCTGTTACAAAAGTCGTTTACAATTGATTCTAGGCTTTGTCATTGTATTAAATAATGTTTTAATAAGTAACTAGCGCGGCATCAGGTGATCGAAGATCCTCCCAATTTACTATGTTACAAATAACATTGGCATCACATCCATTGTCGTTTATAAAATAAACTTTTAATGGTTTAGAAGCCATACAATGCAAATTGCCCCTTATTTATCATTGCAGTCCAGCACGGATACGACCTTAGAGGCGTTCAGGCATAATCCAACGGACGTAGCGTCATACCACTGTTCGCTCGAACAAGTATTCTGCCATTGGTCCATACCTGCGGTTCCTCTCGTACTACGCAGGAATGCTGTCGCAACAACGTTTTGTCATTAGTAGGGTAAAACTAACCTGTCTCACGACGGTCTAAACCCAGCTCACGTTCCCTTGCATGGGTGAACAATCCAACGCTTGGTGAATTTTGCTTCACAATGATAGGAAGAGCCGACATCGAAGGATCAAAAAGTGACGTCGCTATGAACGCTTGGCCGCCACAAGCCAGTTATCCCTATGGTAACTTTTCTGACACCTCTTGTTAAAAACTCTTTAAACCAAAAGGATCGATAGGCCGAGCTTTTGCTGTCCCTGTGTGTACTGAACACCGAGATCAAGTCAGCATTTGCCCTTTTGCTCTATGTGTGGTTTCTGTCCGCACTGAGCTGGCCTTGGGACACCTCCGTTATTATTTGAGAGATGTACCGCCCCAGTCAAACTCCCTACCTGGCAATGTCCTTGAATTGGATCATACCTGAGTAATTGGAGTTATACCAAATATTTCAAATTAAAAATACATAAATGCACTCTCTCATTAAAGAATTTGTTTGCGATTATATAACAAACTCGTGATACTTTGATCAAGAAGCTTGCATCAAAACCCAATACCATAAGATATAATAAATATATCCGTATAATGGCTAGGAAATGATACACGTTCCATTTAATCAAGTAAGTAAGGAAACAATAAGAGTAGTGGTATTTCATTGGCGATATCAAACACAAGGAATAATATCTCCCACTTATTCTACACCTCTTATGTCTCCTTACACTGCCAGATTAGAGTCAAGCTCAAAAGGGTCTTCTTTCCCCGCTAATTATTCCAAGCCCGTTCCCTTGGCTGTGGTTTCACTAGATAGTAGATAGGGACAGTAGGAATCTCGTTAATCCATTCATGCGCGTCACTAATTAGATGACGAGGCATTTGGCTATTTTTTTTTTTTTTTTTTTTGATCGCTGAGGAAGGAAATCCTTAAAGATACGAGCAACCAACTACTGGACAATCTCGCATGCACGATTCACTGCGTCATCGGAACAATGAAGTTCCACAGTGCCTACGTACTAAACTACCTCTATCGTCGTGCGATGTTTGTACCTTTTTAGATGTTATGCCAAGGTAGCAGGCAAAGTATAGAGAAGCTAGAGTTCGACACACCTAGCTTCGAGTATACCCAGCACAATACATGAAATATTTAAAAGACGTCACCCCGCCAGTGACTGCTCTGACGCTAATGCTATTGGTATCACTAGCGATGAGGAGATCTTTTGCAATCAATCGTTTTACCGACTGACCACTCCAGATTCCTCTCCAGTTGAGTGTAACGGAGTGAAACTCGATGTCACCTGTCGCTCCGAAAGATCGCCGCATTTGTGATCTTATGTCAGCTCTGTCGTACCTTTCGACTTTGCGCTGATGCGCTTGGTCTAAGGAATGTCCGTCTGTCACAACCTGAACGTATTTAGAAGCCAACCGAGAAGCTAGAACAGCGTTTAGTTGCCTGACCAAAACTGAGGGGACTGTTATTGGACGAAAGTCTTGCGGTCGATTTGCCGTCACTGTCTTCGGAATGAAGATAGTTCTGGCCAGCCGGGTAGAGTACGATAGCATTTGCCGCACCAGAAATCAGGTTTATTATGCGTAACATAACATTGCCCGACACCGTACACTCCTAGCTGTTCTTGGGTTGCCCCCGTCAGGACCCGAGAAAGCTTGACAACTTTAAGCTTATTTACCCGCAGGTCGCGTGAAATATTCGTTATTCCTGTACCAAACCGTCTCAAGCTGAATGTTCCCATACAGAATCTTGTGTTATCGCAAGAGCATGCTGCTGGGATTCGGCATTATCTGTTTCCAATAGGGCTCCATGTATCTCTTGGTTTGGCATATACCGACTCAATCTGTTCCATCAAGCGAGGATCTAATGCATCTCCCAGTATTCTTATCCCAACGACGCTGCACCTGTGCGTACTCTTGTTGTCTTAACTGTCACTGAGCTTGATGTCCACGCGAATTGCGTGGATGGATGGTATGTGGTTCATTTGGTGATGGAAATATATCCAGGGAGCATAGTTGGATAAGCTAATTGGGAAGGGGGTATCCTTCCCTGAGGCCTGCCCACTATCTACGATAGATTGGGGGACCTGGGCTCTCCACCGGGGATTACATTCTAGTGGTCGATAGCCTAGCCATCTCCGCAAGATTTCCCAGTTCGAATCTGTCCATCTTCTGGTGGATTGATTGGTCGCGCTTCCGACGATGATACTTAGTGGTGTCGCTCGATTAAAGTAGGGCGACGCTGTAAGGAAGTTCTGAGTCCAACGACTTCTGTGGTGGGAGTAGGTTGCCCTCCTTATCTGGCTCCAGTTTTGCCTTATATTCACCCCTCTTCCGAAAACATTTGATTGCTTCGGAGCTACGGTGAGTAAATATTTCCGCTAGCTTTTTATTAGGAAATCTCAAATTACCACTTGCTTCGAGCTCCACCTCCTTTCTCGCCATCATCCACGCTTCTTCCTCGCTCCATCGGAGTTTACATCTTCACGCTGACGTTGCGTATCTAATTCGTCTTTGTGTTGATGTGACATATGTACACCGAGCCCTCTTCTAGTACTGAAGAGGCGCCCACATACTGTACAGGGAACCTCTCCACCGAGGTTTACCACTGCTATAGCCTCTCTTGGTTGGTCCCCAGGACTGTTTGTCACTGAGGTATTATTTGTGATATTTCTCCGAGGCACAGTATTTCTTTCTTGACCAACGTTTCTTGGCTCAGGGGGCCGGTAACCCAAAGAGTTGCTTCGCCGCTCGAATTAGCTACTGATGAGACCTAGAGATTAGGAACTCAACAGCACCCGGGACACACCACGAGGAGGTTCCGAGTCGACTTGATCAGACTTACGACTTATGAATTACAGTGCTCCGTAGAACACCCCTTCTGCGCTCATCAGACCCTGTAGCAGAAATCACATTGTGTCAACACCCGCTAGGGCCATCACAATGCTTTGTTTTAATTAGACAGTCGGATTCCCCAAGTCCGTGCCAGTTCTGAATTGATTGTTAATTGATAATCGTTATAATTTAAAAGAACTAATTAAAATTAATTAAAATTCTTAAAAATTTTAGCAAGAAAGTTCCACAATTGGCTACGTAACTAACTATCCGGGGAACAAATAACTATCATAAATGATAGAAACTCTATTTACCCAAAACGAGCACATAAACCATGTTATTGTTTCCCAATCAAGCCCGACTATCTCAATCTTCAGAGCCAATCCTTATCCCGAAGTTACGGATCTAAATTGCCGACTTCCCTTACATTATTCTATCGACTAGAGACTCTTCACCTTGGAGACCAGCTGCGGATATTGGTACGGCCTGTTGAGAAGTTTGCGTATCCCCACCATCAATTTTCAAGGTCCGAGGAGAAAATATCGACACAACAGTATATGTCATGCTCTTCTAGCCCATCTACCATATCTCTCTGCGAAAGACTTCCATGGTAGTACGGCTATAAAACAGAAAAGAAAACTCTTCCGATACCTCTCGACGGCTTCTTTATGGTCGTTCCTGTTACCAGGATGAGCACGAGGCCCATATTTAATAACAAACGGATACTCAACAGGTTACGGCTTTTCGTTCAAAATTATTCAAGTGTTTTATTTATATATTATTTCAATTGACATTTTTAAAACTTGAAAATTTTCGGCTTTCGCCTTGAACTTAGGACCGACTAACTCGTGATCAACCACTGTTCACACGAAACCCTTCTCCACTTCAGTCCTCCAAGGTCTCATTCGATTATTTGCTACTACCACCAAGATCTGTACCAATGGCGGCTCCATGCAGGCTTACGCCAAACACTTCTAAGCACACCATTGTACCTTCCTACTCACTAAAGTTTCAAAATTTATATTATAAATAACATAAATCATCTATTTTAGCGGTAATGTATAGGTATACAACTTAAGCGCCATCCATTTTAAGGGCTAGTTGCTTCGGCAGGTGTGTTGTTACACACTCCTTAGCGGATTTCGACTTCCATGATCACCGTCCTGCTGTTTTAAGCAACCAACGCCTTTCATGGTTTCTGTATGAGTTGTTAATTTGGGCACCGTAACATTACGTTTGGTTCATCCCACAGCGCCAGTTCTGCTTACCAAAAGTGGCCCACTGGGCACAATATATCATAACCTTAAACTTCATATCAAGAAAGTTAAGGTTCTTACCCATTTAAAGTTTGAGAATAGGTTAAGATCGTTTCGACCCTAAGGCCTCTAATCATTCGCTTTACCAGATAAGATTATTTTATATAACATTTCAATGCACCAGCTATCCTGAGGGAAACTTCGGAAGGAACCAGCTACTAGATGGTTCGATTGGTCTTTCGCCCCTATACTCAATTCTGACAATCGATTTGCACGTCAGAACTGTTTCGGTCTTCCATCAGGGTTTCCCCTGACTTCAACCTGATCAAGTATAGTTCACCATCTTTCGGGTCACAGCATATATGCTCAAGGTACGTTCCAGTTAGAGGTATAAATAATATAAATATCATTATACATAACTATATAGAACGCCCCGGGATTGTGTTAATTAACTATAAATAGTTAAAAAACTAATCCCATTATTAGTCAAGTTAATTATGCTATTAGGTTTATATCCCAATAACTTGCACATATGTTAGACTCCTAGGTCCGTGTTTCAAGACGGGTCCCGAAGGTATCCTGAATCTTTCGCATTGTTAATCGTACAAGTGCATATAATAAACACAGAAAATCAATGATAATCATGCTATTACATAATTCCGAAAAATTAACGCACTGTATTCATATAAATCTATCAACACTTTATCAAATTAATGACATTTATTCTATGTTAAAATGCAAGCAAAATAATTTAAATAAACTATAAGTCATATTTTATGATAAATTTGGTTCATGTTAATAGATTACAATGTCCTTATATGGAAAAAATGCACACTATTATTATAATATTATTGAAATATTACAACTCTAATGATGAATTTTCCATAATGGATATTCAGGTTCATCGGGCTTAACCTCTAAGCAGTTTCACGTACTATTTAACTCTCTATTCAGAGTTCTTTTCAACTTTCCCTCACGGTACTTGTTTACTATCGGTCTCATGGTTATATTTAGTTTTAGATGGAGTTTACCACCCACTTAGTGCTGCACTATTAAGCAACACGACTCTTTGGAAACACCATCTAGTAATCATTAACGTTATACGGGCCTGGCACCCTCTATGGGTAAATGGCCTCATTTAAGAAGGACTTAAATCGTTAATTTCTCATACTAGAATATTGATGCTCCATACACTGCATCTCACATTTGCCATAAAGATAAAGTGACTTAGTGCTGAACTATTTTCTTTTCGCTCGCCGCTACTAAGAAAAGCCTTGTTAGTTTCTTTTCATCCCCTAATTAATATGCTTAAATTCAGGGGGTAGTCCCATATGAGTTGAGGTTGTATATACACATAAATATATTATTTAATATATTAAAAAACCATTGTAAATTTTCCCTTTTAGTGAAGAATAATATTATAACATAATTGTTTTTTCATTTCATATCATTAATAAGCGGCAATTCTAGATGAAAATTTTATATATTTTTTATGCTAGACATTCCTCAGTATCATTTGATTTAAAAAAGAAAATTATACATCTTCGTTTTTCTCATACATATGAGAGCCAATATGTTTCAATTACTATTAATATTATGAATATAAATAAATATATCCAATAATATACCATATGCTTTAACATTTCGTAAAATTTAGAGTTGAATGTTTCGTTGGGCGAATAAAAACAGAAATAAAAAGCAGTTTGTTTTTATTTTCGTTCCGAAATTGAATTGACCTCGACCCGGCAAAAACATTCAACTCTAAACAACAAAAAGGTCGCAAAAGTCAACATATATTTCGTAAAATACTAAAACAACTTATTTAGCATAGTCTTACAACCCTCAACCATATGTAGTCCAAGCAGCACTCTAAAATTAATTAAAGTACCATAACAGCATGGACTGCGATATGCGTTCAAAATGTCGATGTTCATGTGTCCTGCAGTTCACACGATGACGCACAGTTTGCTGCGTTCTTCATCGACCCATGAGCCGAGTGATCCACCGCTTAGAGTGATTAATAAATTGTTTGTTTATTTCATTACGTCAATTCCCATACGATAAATGGGCGATATAGAATAAATTTAATTTCAAATGATATAAGAAATGAGGAAAAAAAAAAAATATGATATGAGATATTCCTTTTTTTTTTTTTTTATACCCTTGCAAAAAGGGTATATTAATTTTGGTCAGAAGTGTGCAACGCATAGAAGGAAGCATCTCCGACCATATAAAGTATATATATTCTTGATCAGCACGACGAGACGAGTTCAAATAACCATGTCCGTCCGTCCGTCCGTCCGTCCGTCTGTCCGTCCGTCTGGATCGATGCGAACTCCTCCGAGACCGTAAGAGCTACAGAGCTTTTGCACGTAGGCTTGTATATACTGCAGGGTTTGTATATCTCGGGTTCAGTCGGATCGGACCACTATATCATATAGCTCCCATACAAACGGCAAAGTCACGAACAGTGACTTTGCTCAATAACTTCGTTATTTTATCAGCAATTGCCATAAAAGTTGGTATTGGTCAGTTTTGTGTTCTTATTAATAATTGTGCCAAATTTGATCAAGATCGGGTGACTATATCATATAGCTCCCATAGGAACGATCGGTCAAAAACAGTGACTTTTGTCAATAACTTCGTTACTTGTGATGCGATTGGTTTCAAATTAAACATTTGATAGTTAAATATATCTGTTAATGACTATGCCGATTTTGATAAAGATCGGGTGACGATATCATATAGCTCCCATAGGAACGATCGGTGGAAAACAGTGATTTTGATCAATATCTTTGTTATTTCCGAAGATTGTAGGCCGTTCTTTCGCAAACAATAACCTTTTTAGATAAAACGTTTTTTCCTGTGATGGCTATAGGTAAGGAAAGAGTTACTAAAAAAGATGCAAGGGTATACAAACTTTGACGCGGTCGAAGTTAGCCCTGGCCCTCTGTTTTTTTTTTTTATTTGACAGCAGTATAGCGAATTTGCAATCTGTCCGGGAACAATCAACAAGTTTTCGTGGTTGGACATTGGCGGTTATATATTTTGTGTGTTATTGCAATGGGGTGTTGTGTTGTTGTATAGGGTTGTGGGGAGGGGGGGAATGCTGGTTAAAGAGTTATATTAATCTCGTTCCCGTGGCAGATCCAGTGTGTGGAGTCTTCTTAGGCGCCTAGTGGTGGTGCTGTTGGGTTCACGTGTCTGTGACGGCGCTCCAGATAGGCTGCGGTCAGTCTGGAAATCTCATGATAGACCCATGGTATATCCAGTTCAGCATGTATTTCCTTGTTTGTCGTTAGGAAGTGGGCATTCGTGATGATCCTTAGCGCTTTGCTTTGGAATTTTTGGATTAGGTCGCAGTTGGATCGGCTGGCGGTGCCCCAGATTGGTATACCATATGTCCACATTGGCTTCATTATGACTTTGTATATTAACAGCTTAATATTTAGCCGAAGCGTAGACCTTCTCCCGATGAGCCATAGGTACTTTTTCAGCCTTGCGTCGAGCTGTCCTCTTTTGGTCTTCAGATGTTGCTTCCAAGTAAGTCTTCTATCCATCGTCAGGCCCAGGTATTTGACTGAGTCAGAGTTGGGGATGGGGGTTCCGTCGAGTGAGATAGGTGGACAGTCGGCTCTCCTTAGTGTAAATGTAGTTTGTATACATTTTTCAGTGTTGACCACCAAGTTCCATCTCATGAGCCAGCTACCCGTAATGTCCAGCTGCCTTTGGAGTAGGTTACTAGCCTCCTGTGGCACTTCATTCGCAGCCATGAAGGCAGTGTCGTCCGCGTATGTTGCAGCCAAAAGTCCCGGATCGGTTAGTATCGGCAAGTCGGCTGTGTAGAGGGTATAAAGCACTGGTCCTAGAACGCTTCCTTGGGGCTCTGACGTCTTTGATGACAGAGTTCGCATCACCGCATCTTACGTAGAAGCTCCTGTTTTCTAAATATGACTTTAGGAGCGTGTAAAATGGGGCAGGAAGCACGGTTTTGATTTTATAGAGAAGGCCAGTGTGCCAGACCTTGTCGAATGCATGTTTAACGTCAAGAAACACACCTGTGCAGTACTTTTTCTCCTCGAAAGCCTCCAAGATTCTCCCCGAGATCCTGTGGCATTGTTCTGGTGTGCCATGGCATTCTCTGAAGCCAAACTGGTGATCAGGGATCAATACGGCCTCGTCCATTATTGGACGGACTCTACGCAAAAGTAGTCTTTCGACTACTTTGGAGAGTACCGCCAATAAACTAATCGGACGATATGAGGCAAGTTTGGCTGCAGGTTTCCCAGGTTTTTGTATGAGGATCGTTTCGGCGCATTTCCACTGGGTGGGGAAGTGTCCTATCAGGAAGCTTTTATTTGTGATCTTCAGTAGGAGCTGTATTCCACTCGGAGGCAGGGCTTTGATGGCTGGAACATCGATTCCGTCGTGACCAGGCGACTTGCTCGGGTTTAACTTCGCGATTTCTAGAATTAACTCATCCGTATCAACCTCTTGGATGGGGAGGGCCAATTGGTGGGGCACATTCAGGAAGTCTTCCGTTTCTTGCGCCTCTTCTTGGGAGCATCTGTTGAAGGGGGTGTATGTCTCAAACAAGTGGTTTGCAAAAGCTGCGGCCCTTTCGTTGTTTGAACGGCACCAGGTTCCATTGGCATCTTTAATGGGTTCCTTCCTTATGGCAGGCTTTTTAATGCCTTTGGTCAGCCGCCATAGGTTGAACTGAGGGTCCCCAGGCTCGACGTTCTCTAGGAAAGCTTCTAGTGACTTCCTACGAAGGGAGTTTAGAAGCTCTTTGAGGGTTTTGGCAGCTCTGTTATACAGGGTCTTGTCTGAGGGACTCCTTGTGTTGTGCCACCTGCGACGGAGACGTCTCTTCTCTGCTACCAGTGCAGCTACATCGGGTGACCAGAGGTGGATGTCTCTATGAGGGACGCTGTTACTCGAGTAGCTCCTAACGGGAGGTGTTGCATAGACGGCAGCCTGGTGTATGCTCGCGTTGAGGTGATCGACAGCATTGTCCAGGTCTTCGCCGGTGGAGATCTCGGTCGTCAAGTCCAGGTTGTTATCCAGCCAATTCTGATAACGCTCGATGTTGGTGTTTTTCCCAAACAGTCGATTTCTCTTGGAGTTAGTGTTGGCTGGTAGGTTGAGTAGAATCCCAACAGCGCAGTGGTCAGAGCACAATTCGAGTACATTGCTGGTGTCTATTATGTGGCTTGGGATTCCCTTCGAGACCAGAATGTCCAAGACGTCCGGGATTTTGTTAGGATCGGTGGGCCAGTAGGTGGGCTCTCCAGTTGAGTGATAGGACATGCCGCTGTCAGTGATACATCTGTATAGCGCTGTACCTTTCGGATTGTTAATACGTGATCCCCAGCAGATATGCTTAGCGTTGTAGTCTCCTCCAGCTAGAAATCGACTACCAAGGCTATCTAGTAGGCTGTGGAACATAGTCTCGCTTACTATGTGCCTAGGTGGGCAGTATATAGCAGCAATCGATAGGTCTCCTGTCTGGCTGATGACTCTAATCCTGGAGCACTGAGCCCATGGCTCTTGGAATGCCGGTAGCTCTATATATTTGATGTTGGATTTGATGATTATGGCAGCACCTCCTCTGGCTGTACCATTAGGATGATTGGTGCAGATGACGTCGTAGCCATTTATGTTGAAGTAAGATCGCTCCGTGAAATGAGTCTCTGATATTGGTAGTATATCGACATATTGAGTTTTTAAAAAGTGCTCAACTTCTGGCCTGCTGCTACACAGACCGTTCGCGTTCCATAGGACGATATGGAGGTTTATTTGCATTTTTGGGCCATGATTGACGTTAGGAGCTGTGACATGGCAGCAACTTGGTCCATCATCTTCTCCATAAGAGCTTCAAGGCGATCCAATCTTTGGCTTGTTTGGGACGAATTGACAGGAGGGGCCTCTGTCTGCTGGGGAGGCAGCTGATTGCCTTTTAATATATTGGCGAAAGTGACGCCTGGCTTGCTCGCAGAGGTTTGCCAGTAGCCTGGTGATGTGGTCGCTGGGGTTGACCTTGGCTTTGGCAGATGCGTCTCCTTTGCCTTCAAATAGACTTTGCAGCCCTTGTAAGAGGCAGTATGGTTGCCCTTGCAGTGAGCACAGCGGGGAGGATCGGTCCTTGGCTTGCGGCAGTCCGAGGAACTATGAGTGCCTCCGCATTTTACACAGTTGAACTGCAGGTTGCAGTTCTTCTGAGTGTGTCCAAATCCTTGGCATCTGTAGCACTGGAGTTCGTCAGTCGTCTTACGGGGTGGCTCGATTGTGACCACGCAGCTGCAAAGGCGTTTAGTAGCAAACACATCCTTGTTGTTGCTTACCGGTTCCAAGTTGACAAAGAACATAGCCAGAGGTTTCTTTGTACTGCGGCTGATTGCATTTTTGATGTCCAGGCCTCTAACAATGTGCCCGTTTGCAGCCAGTGCTTCCTTAATGTCCATGGGATTGGTGGTGTGATGAAGACCTTTGACAACAATTCTATAGGCTCGCTCGTCTTTAGGCTGGAAAGTCTGGTATGGGATGTTGTTTTCACTAAGGTAGTTTTTCAGAGTTGAAAAACTCTCCTTATCTTGTAGGTTGACTCTGACTTGTCCATCCCTACCCGCTTTGTAGTCGAAATTGTTGCCGCCGATTACGGATGTGACGTCTCTTAATAAGTCCTTAATATCGTGAACCTCCGGTAGAAAAATAGGAGGCGGCTTGACCTTGCGCACCTCAGCCGTGGGTGGCTCCTGCTGGACCGTCATTGGAGCATCTTCTTCATCGCTGTCACTGTCGTCAGATAAGATGGCAAATCTATTGACATTCTTGTTGGCGTCACTTATGATGCCCGTTGAAGTAGATGCCTGCTCAACTTTCCTCTGTGGGGCTTTGCGTTTGATTTCCCCTAACTCCGAGGAGGAACTGGTGTTTCCATCAGATTCCTTGATGGTTTTATTTGACATTTTCTTTACCTTGGCATGTTTAGACGTAGGAGCTATGTCGGTGGTAGGCTTTATTGCCCATTTCGGCTTGCCCATTTTTGCCTGTTGGGGTCGTAGCCGCAGACAAGTATGTGGTGGTTTTGAGTAGTATTTTGGGGTAGTATTTTTTTTTTTTTTTTATTTGTTGAAATGCTGTTGACTTATGTTGCTCAGCGCTCTAGATGTCCGTACACTTCGACAGTCACAACGAGAATCGAGATATTCCATATGATATGGATTTTTCCATACGATAAATGGGCGATATAGAATAAATTTAATTTCATATGATATGAGATATTCCATATTATATGTGTGTTCCCATACGATAAATGGGCAAAATTAATATTTTTAATATTGAGTAAAATTTATTTTACATTATGACGATCACAGTTGAATCCGCCGTTTTTGTTCTTTTTAGTTATATACATACATAACATTTATTTTTCTCTCCCATTTAATATGGACAGTAGGAATCTCTTTAAATACATAAATTACGTAACTTATTCAATGACAATTGATTTGGCTTCATTCTGAAGATCACAGTTGAATCCGCCGTTTTTGTTCTTTTTAGTTATATACATACATAACATTTATTTTTCTCTCCCATTTAATAAGGACAGTAGGAATCTCTTTAAATATATAAATTACGTAACTTATTAAATGACAATTGATTTGGCTTCATTATGGCGATCACAGTTGAATCCGCCGTTTTTGTTCTTTTAAGTTATATACATACATAACATTTATTTTTCTCTCCCATTTAATAAGGACAGTAGGAATCTCTTTAAATATATAAATTGCGTCACTTATAAAATGACAATTGATTTGGCTACATTATGACGATCACAGTTGAATCCGCCATTTTTGTTCTTTCAAGTTATATATGTACATATATAACATTTATTTTTCTCTCCCATTTAATAGGGACAGTAGGAATCACGACTTACGAAATACGGTACGTCCGCCCCTTCTGCGTTCATCAGGCCCAGCCGTATAAGTACATTATAATTACGTCACTAAAAATAAATGACGATAAATTTGCCTACATTATTAGAAAAAATACACTACATATTATATGAAAGAAATACTCTCCCAATATAATAAAATTACAAAAGCGATTTAAAAATCGAATCATCAAGCAAAGGATAAGCTTCAGTGGATCGCAGTATGGCAGCTGCTCAACCACTTACAACACCTTGGCTGTTACAAAAGTCGTTTACAATTGATTCTAGGCTTTGTCATTGTATTAAATAATGTTTTAATAAGTAACTAGCGCGGCATCAGGTGATCGAAGATCCTCCCAATTTACTATGTTACAAATAACATTGGCATCACATCCATTGTCGTTTATAAAATAAACTTTTAATGGTTTAGAAGCCATACAATGCAAATTGCCCCTTATTTATCATTGCAGTCCAGCACGGATACGACCTTAGAGGCGTTCAGGCCGTCAGGACCCGGAGAGCTTGACAACTTTAACTTATTTTCCCTCAGGTCGCGTAGCGTTATTGCTGACCAAACCGTCTCAAGCGAATGTTCCATACGGAATCTTGTGTTATCGCAAGGGATTTGTCATTAAAGAGAGTCATAGTTACTCCCGCCGTTGACCCGCGCTTACTTGAATTTCTTCACTTTGACATTCAGAGCACTGGCCAGAAATCACATTGTGTCAACACCCGCTAGGGCCATCACAATGCTTTGTTTTAATTAGACAGTCGGATTCCCCAAGTCCATGCCAGTTCTGAATTGATTGTTAATTGATAATCGTTATAATTTAAAAGAACTAATTAAAATTAATTAGTATTCTTAAAAATTTAAGCAAGAAAGTTCCACAATTGGCTACGTAACTAACTATCCAGGGAACAAATAACTATCGTAAATGATAGAAACTCTATTTACCCAGAACGAGCACATAAACCATGTTATTGTTTCCCAATCAAGCCCGACTATCTCAATCTTCAGAGCCAATCCTTATCCCGAAGTTACGGATCTAATTTGCCGACTTCCCTTACCTACATTATTCTATCGACTAGAGACTCTTCACCTTGGAGACCAGCTGCGGATATTGGTACGGCCTGTTGAGAAGTTTGCGTATCCCCACCATAAATTTTCAAGGTCCGAGGAGAAAATATCGACACAACAGTATATGTCATGCTCTTCTAACCCATCTACCATATCTCTCTGCGAAAGACTTCCATGGTAGTACGGCTATAAAACAGAAAAGAAAACTCTTCCGATACCTCTCGACGGCTTCTTTATGGTCGTTCCTGTTACCAGGATGAGCACGAGGCCCATATTTAATAACAAACGGATACTCAACAGGTTACGGCTTTTCGTTCAAAATTATTCAAGTGTTTTATTTATATATTATTTCAATTGACATTTTTAAAACTTGAAAATTTTCGGCTTTCGCCTTGAACTTAGGACCGACTAACTCGTGATCAACCACTGTTCACACGAAACCCTTCTCCACTTCAGTCCTCCAAGGTCTCATTCGATTATTTGCTACTACCACCAAAATCTGTACCAATGGCGGCTCCATGCAGGCTTACGCCAAACACTTCTAAGCACACCATTGTACCTTCCTACTCACTAAAGTTTCAAAATTTATATTATAAATAACATAAATCATCTACTTTAGCGGTAATGTATACAACTTAAGCGCCATCCATTTTAAGGGCTAGTTGCTTCGGCAGGTGAGTTGTTACCCACTCCTTAGCGGATTTCGACTTCCATGATCACCGTCCTGCTGTTTTAATCAACCAACGCCTTTCATGGTTTCTGTATGAGTTGTTAATTTGGGCACCGTAACATTACGTTTGGTTCATCCCACAGCGCCAGTTCTGCTTACCAAAAGTGGCTCACTGGGTACACTATATCATAACTTTAAACTTCATATAGAGAAAGTTAAGGTTCTTACCCATTTAAAGTTTGAGAATAGGTTAAGATCGTTTCGACCCTAAGGCCTCTAATCATTCGCTTTACCAGATAAGATTATTTTATATAACATAAAGGGAAAGTTGAAAAGAACTCTGAATAGAGAGTTAAATAGTACGTGAAACTGCTTAGAGGTTAAGCCCGATGAACCTGAATATCCATTATGGAAAATTCATAATTAGAGTTGTAATATTTCAATAATATTATAATAATAGTGTGCATTTTTTAAGGACATTGTAATCTATTAACATGAACCAAATTTATCATAAAATATGACTTATAGTTTATTTAAATTATTTTGCTTGCATTTTAACATAGAATAAATGTCATTAATTTGATAAAATGTTGATAGATTTATATGAATACAGTGCGTTAATTTTTCGGAAATATATAATAGCATGATTATCATTGATTTTCTGTGTTTATTATATGCACTTGTACGATTAACAATGCGAAAGATTCAGGATACCTTCGGGACCCGTCTTGAAACACGGACCAAGGAGTCTAACATATGTGCAAGTTATTGGGATATAAACCTAATAGCATAATTAACTTGACTAATAATGGGATTAGTTTTTTAACTATTTATAGTTAATTAACACAATCCCGGGGCGTTCTATGTAGTTATGTATAATGATATTTATATTATTTATACCTCTAACTGGAACGTACCTTGAGCATATATGCTGTGACCCGAAAGATGGTGAACTATACTTGATCAGGTTGAAGTCAGGGGAAACCCTGATGGAAGACCGAAACAGTTCTGACGTGCAAATCGATTGTCAGAATTGAGTATAGGGGCGAAAGACCAATCGACTCTGACATGTCAATAGATGACTCTTCTTCTACTGAAGAAGGCGAGTTAAAGAGTTTAGCGGTAAAATATGCAAGGAGGGCCTCAGTCAGCAAGGCATCGATTAAGAGTGGGGAACCTGCAAGTGCCTCCAGCGGCCCCAACCGATTTGCATTACTTGCAAACTTGGACAACGACAACAATCCAAGCGAAAGCAAAGAAGCTGCAAGCTCAACATTGGCCAACAACAAAACTGAACCACCCAAACCGAAGCCACCTCCTTTAATTCTTCCTGAGGCATCGGATATAAAAGGTATGACCGACGATCTGAAAGCAGTAGCAGAAGAGGGCACCTTCACTTACAAGGCGGGTCGTGACGGCAAAGTATGTGTTATGGCCAACGATATAGCGACTTTCAGAAAGTTTCAAAAATTCCTTGATGAACGCAACATGTACTATCGAACTTATTAACCGAAGGAAGAAAGGGCATATCGCATTGTCATCAAGGGTATTCACCACTCAACTCCTTGTGTTGACATAGCTGAGGAATTAAATGCTGCTGGACACTTTTTTGCCAACCTTGAGCCACAAGTCAATAATAAAGATGTCTTCAAAATGAGATATTTATGCCGTGCTGTGGTCACAATCGAGCCACCAAGAAAATTCGATGATCTGGTCCAGTGTCACCGCTGCCAAGATTTCGGACACACCAAGCGGTATTGCAATCTCCCGTTCAAGTGCGTCAAATGTGCCGGCAACCATAACACACTGGAGTGCACAAATCCTAGGGAAGACCCACCCAAATGCTTACGCTGTGGCGAGTCCCACACAGCTTCCTATAAAGGTTGCAGAGTTTACTTGCTTGCAAAGCAGAGGAATGGCCCCAAACCACCCAGATCGCAACGCACCAACATCAACGAGGTAAATGGAACTGCTACCCATACCATCAGTCATACCCAACCTGGCCTCAGTTGAGGCCGCAGATGCTGCCAAAACTCCAAATGAAGGCACTCAGACCAATACCCACTGTGCAAATGAGATAACCATCCTTGCCAAAATGGAAGCTATGATGGAGAAAATGTTTGACCAATTCAGCATGCTCACACAGCTGCTTACCACCGTTGTGGCAAAGCTATGCAAATAGGTCTTAGAGCAGCCATATTTAATGCCAACGGTCTCTGTGCACAAAGGCCAGAAATTGAACTATTCATAAAAACCCAACACGTTGACATTCTGCTGGTTTCAGAAACCCACCTTACCACCACGCAATACTTTAAAATCCCAGGATACGACCTCGTCATTGCAAATCACCCAAGTGGACGTGCTCGAGGAGGATCTGCTATCTTGGTGAAATGTGGAATCAAGTACACAGCACTTCCACCAATCGAACAAATCTGGATCCAGTGTGCCCGAATAACGCTATCAAGCCCAACAGGAGACCTTACAATTGGAGCAGTCTACATACCCCCACCCAATTTGGTAGACACTCAGATGCTCGAGCAATTCTTCTCAGAACTGGGGCCAAGATTTATAGCAGCTGGCGACTACAACGCGAAAAATCCTTGGTGGGGCTCGCGGCTAATAAATCCCAAGGGCAAAGCACTTCAACGCTGTTTGGGCTTAAAGAATCTGTGCGCCCACTCATCCGGAATCAACCCGAATAAAATTGTGCTCAAAAACTCTATGGATCTTTGCTCGGACCACTGCACAGTCATGATGCTGCTAAACTTGCCCGCCAATCTCACTAAAGGCCCTGCTAGGATTTTCCGCAAAAGCACCAACATAAGTCGCTACCAAAATTGGATCGAGAGAAACATCATCAGCAACGGGCAACTGAATAACGAAACGGAAATTGACAATGAGGTTGAAAAGCTAACTAAGCTAATACACGAGGCAGCATTCCAAGCAACACCGCCACTACCGCCTGGCCCCAGAACAACTGCTCAACTCGAACGTCACCTATGGACTCCCGAATTCGCCGCAGCAGTGCGAGAGAAACGCAGGCTCCGAAAAGTCTTCCACACATCCCGAAACCCGCTTGACAAAAGGGCACTTAACAGGGCAACCAAAGAACTTAAAGAGCTTCTGATCTCCCTCCGCAATCAGGCTTTTGCAGATTACATAAAAGACCTCGAGCCAGGTGATGCGTCTAACAACCTATGGAGAGCCACGCGATACCTCAAAAGCCCAACAAAGAGAATCAACAACATCTGGTACAGATCGGAAGAAGAAAAAGCAGAGGCATTTGCCGACCACCTAAGTGCCACCTTCACCCCTGTGCTGAGCTGCTCTCAGGAAGATCACCACAACATTACCAATTTCATAGACATACCCTGCCAAATGGACTTGCCCATACACGAAGTCGATCCAGAAGAACTCATTGAAGAAGCCAACAAACTCAAGCTCACGAAGGCACCTGGATATGACGGCATAGGAGCAGCACCGATTAAGTCACTACCTTCTGTTGCCTGGAACCTCATTAGCCGTATTTTCAACAAATGCTTATTGCTTGGACATTTCCCATGCCAGTGGAAATGTGCTGAGGTTATCCTCATTCCCAAGCCAAATAAGCCTGAAACCAAAGTAACCTCATACCGCCCAACCAGTCTCTTGCCAGTGCTCTCTAAATTACTCGAAAGAGTAATTCTAAGAAGAGTACTGCCTATTCTAGAAGACGATGGCCTAATCCCTAACCATCAATTCGGATTCAGGACTAGACACGGCACCCCCGAGGAATGTCATCGTTTAGTGGAGTCAATCACTACGTCTTTCGAGAGGAAGGAATACTGCTCAGCCGTATTCCTAGACGTCAAACAAGCATTTGATCGCGTCTGGCACACCGGGCTCATACACAAGCTAAAGAAACAGCTTCCAATGCCCTACTTCCTACTCCTAAAGAGCTACCTGCTTGGAAGGTCCTTCTACGTCAGGGTAGGCAGCGAAGAGTCCAGGATTCTACCAGTGAATGCGGGAGTGCCGCAGGGAAGTGTACTTGGCCCAATCTTATACACGCTTTACACGGCAGACCTTCTAATATATTATCACCAAGACCTGCTGGTTGCCACATATGCCGACGACACTGCCTTCCTGGCGCATGCTAAAGATGCAACGGCTGCATCACTAATCCTCCAAGAACAGCTCAATTTGGTGAGTCCATTGCTGGAAAAGTGGTGCATCACAATTAACACAGACAAGTCTCAACACACCACATTCGTACTGAAAACAGACGACTGCCCACCAGTAGCACTAGATGGTCAAACCATCCCCAGATCGGACGAAGCCAATTACCTGGGATTAACCATGGACAGGCGCCTAACCTGGGCCTCCCATATCAGAAGCAAACGCAAACAACTAGATGCTAAACTCCGAAAAATGTACTGGCTCCTGGGAGGCAGGTCCAATCTGAGACTCCAAAACAAAATCCTGTTATACAATACTATGCTTAAACCTATATGGGCATACGGAATTCAACTATGGGGCACAGCTAGCGCCTCCAACATCCAGAGAATTCAAAGCTTTCAGTCCAAACTCCTACGCGTGATAACTGGTGCACCGTTCTATATGACGAACAAAATACTACACCGTGAACTGGAGGTGGAGACGGTGCTCGAGACCATTCAGAGCAGAGCGAGGAGCCACATTGAGAGGCTGAGTAATCATGAGAACAGTCTAGCAATCAACCTGCTGGACAATAGCTTACACATCAGAAGGCTTAAACGTCACCATCCACTGGACCTACCTTTCCGTCTGAGCTGAGCAGCCCCTAGGACCCACACTGACATTGTCCTAATCAGTCCGTAATTATTGTCCTCCAATGCCAACGTCTAATCAAACTTAATAATTGTTATTTATAATTTGTATGTATCATCACATTTTGTAATTTTTGCCATATGTTAACGTATGATCAAATTTAATAATTGTCCTTTGGATAGATCTTAAATAAAGTAAACAGAACCAAAAAAAAAAAAAAAAAAAAAAAAAAAAAAATATGGAATATCTCATATCATATGAAATTAAATTTATTCTATGTCGCCCATTTATCGTATGGGAAATTCCATATCATATGGAATATCTCATATCATATGAAATTAAATTTATTGTATATCGCCCATTTATCGTATGGGAAAATCCATATCATATGGAATATCTCATATCATATGAAATCAAATTTATTCTATATCGCCCATTTATCGTATGGGAAAATCCATATCATATGGAATATCTCATATCATATGAAATTAAATTTATTCTATATCGCCCATTTATCGTATGGTACTTAAATCATACATCTTAGATAGACGGTTTTACGTTAGGTGCGAGAGTTCCTTATCAAGAATAGAGCACATCAAAGCGGGTATCCCTCAGGGCAGTGTACTGGGCCCTATACTATACACCTTATATACTGCTGATCTACCAGTGGTGCAACATCCGCAACTCCTGATTGCCTCATATGCAGACGACACAGCATTCACTGCCAGCGCACAAAACCCTACAGAGGCGTCAGCGATCATCCAGGAACAACTGCTCACACTTGAGCCCTGGCTAAGCAGGTGGAACATCGCTGTTAACACAGACAAGTCACTGCACATGACTTTCGCTACACGCAGACTTGACTGCCCCCAAGTCAGTCTTCATGGGACGCTTCTCCCGAGCGTGGATTCGGTCAAATATCTGGGCCTTACTTTGGACAGACGATTAAACTGGAAGGCGCACCTTAAAGCCAAACGTGTTCAACTCAACATGAAGCTGGCTAGGATACAGTGGCTCATCGGCACCAATTCACAGCTCAGCATTAGCAACAAGGTGCTACTTTACAAGGCCATAATCAAACCAGTCTGGACTTATGGGATTCAGCTTTGGGGCACGGCCTCAGACTCGAATAGCTGGTGCGCCTCCGTTCGTTCGCAACTCGGTCATCCACAGAGACCTGAACGTCCCATCAGTAACCAACGAAATTAAAAGATACGGCACCAGACACTGCTCCAGGTTGGAGACTCACGACAATATTCTGGCACTTGCCCTGCTAGAAAACAGCACCCAAAGAAGGCGGCTCAAAAGATGTCACCCCCTGAACCTACCCTTCAGGCAAGAACAGGACTGGTGAATCCCATTTAGCTGGACATAAAATTTTGAAATTTTGAATCTCTATTTTTCTATCTCTTTTCCTCCCATATATATACTACTACACCTCAAGTTATTGTTAACCCCCCTTACTTAATTTGCTTATTGTCCTTCTAGGATAGATTGCAAATAAATATAGAACAAAAAAAATATGGAATATCTCATATCATATAAAATTAAATTTATTCCATATCGCCCATTTATCGTATGAGAAAATCCATATCCACATAAATGGGCGATTTTGAGAAAGTGTGGCACAAAACCTAATTAGGTGGTGTGATGTCGTGCATGGTCAGACATATGTTATATCAGTACAAGTCTTAAATACATATGTCTTATGCATTTATAATCGGCAATGTCTATTTATTTATATATTATAATGAAGTCTTATGGTATTTATAAAAATACATATGTAAATTTATTGTTGAGTGGTACCTTCAAACATAAATGGGCGATTTTGAGAAAGTGTGGCACAAAACCTACTTAAGTGGTGTGATGTCGAGCATGGTCAGACACATGTTATATCAGTACAAGTCTTAAATACATATGTCTTATGCATTTATAATCGGCAATGTCTATTTATTTATATATTATAATGAAGTCTTATGGTATTTATAAAAATACATATGTAAATTTATTGTTGAGTGGTACCTTCAAACATAAATGGGCGATTTTGAGAAAGTGTGGCACAAAACCTACTTAGGTGGTGTGATGTCGAGCATGGTCAGACATATGTTATATCAGTACAAGTCTTAAATACATATGTCTTATGCATTTATAATCGGCAATGTCTATTTATTTATATATTATAATGAAGTTTTGTGGTGTTTATAAAAATACATATATAAATTTATTGTTGAGTGGTACCTTCAAACATAAATGGGCGATTTTGAGAAAGTGTGGCACAAAACCTACTCATGATGGACAGCGTTTGTTCAGTCATGTTGAAGTTTGCTCTAATTCAACGTTAATATGTCAAGTAAAAGAGATAATGAAAAAGCCAACCAAGGTATTCTAAGGTGAATGATGAAACGATCTTAGGAGCGTTCTCTCTGCTGAAGTTTACTTACTGGTTATATTTGGATTTATCGTTAATATTGGAATAAAATTATGGGCATTAAATTAGTTCATAGTTTAATTGTCCATAATATATATTCGCTTTTTATATGAGAAGGATTTTTGAATAAGCATTGCACCATAAATCTTGTTTTGTTTGCAACTTAAATAATTTGTCAAGTATATAGAGCAAAATTTAACTTTTTTAAAATCAATTTTTTATTATTGAATTAATTTCTTTTATTTATAGTACACTCATCACACTTAATGTGAATGATGGTTTTGCTTGATATATAATTTGCACTCTTTAAATGTCAAATTGAAATTAATTTTTAAGTTTTATATCGAAATACAAATGTTTATTTTCTTTCGAAATAAACAAAATTAAAACAAATGTGATTATATCTACGTCTTTCGAGAGGAAGGAATACTGCTCAGCCGTATTCCTAGACGTCAAACAAGCATTTGATCGCGTCTGGCACACCGGGCTCATACACAAGCTAAAGAAACAACTTCCAATGCCCTACTTCCTACTCCTAAAGAGCTACCTGCTTGGAAGGTCCTTCTACGTCAGGGTAGGCAGCGAAGAGTCCAGGATTCTACCAGTGAATGCGGGAGTGCCGCAGGGAAGTGTACTTGGCCCAATTTTATACACGCTTTACACGGCAGACCTTCCAATATATTATCACCAAGACCTGCTGGTTGCCACATATGCCGACGACACGGCCTTCCTGGCGCATGCTAAAGATGCAACGGATGCATCACTAATCCTCCAAGAACAGCTCAATTTGGTGAGTCCATGGCTGGAAAAAGTGGTGCATCACAATTAACACAGACAAGTCTCAACACACCACATTCACATTGAGAAGGGAAGACTGCCCACCAGTAGCACTAGATGGTCAAACCATCCCCAGATCGGACGAAGCCAAGTACCTGGGATTGACCATGGACAGGCGCCTAACCTGGGCCTCCCATATCAGAAGCAAACGCAAACAACTAGATGCTAAACTCCGAAGAATGTACTGGCTCCTGGGAGGCAGGTCCAAGCTGAGACTCCAAAACAAAATCCTGTTATACAACACTATGCTTAAACCTATATGGGCATACGGAATTCAACTATGGGGCACAGCTAGCGCCTCCAACATCCAGAGAATTCAAAGCTTTCAGTCCAAACTCCTACGCGTGATAACTGGTGCACCGTTCTATATGACGAACAAAATACTACACCGTGAACTGGAGGTGGAGACGGTGCTCGAGACCATCCAGAGCAGAGCGAGGAGCCACATTGAGAGGCTGAGCAATCATGAGAACAGTCTAGCAATTAACCTGCTGGACAATAGCTTACACATCAGAAGGCTTAAACGTCACCATCCACTGGACTTACCTTTCCGTCTGAGCTGAGCAGCCCCTAGGACCCACACTGACATCGTCCTAATCAGTCCGTACTTATTGTCCTCCAATGCCAACGTCTAATCAAACTTAATAATTGTTATTTATAATTTGTATGTATCATCACATTTTGTAATTTTTGCCATATGTTAACGTATGATCAAATTTAATAATTGTCCTTTGGATAGATCTTAAATAAAGTAAACAGAACCAAAAAAAAAAAAAAAAAAAAAAAAAAAAAAAAAAATGTGATTATATATTTTGTAAGTGTAAAAATAAAGATATTTTTGAACAAAATTATTAAATATATATATTCAATTAATGAAAAACGAAAATGAACGCTATTAAATTATGGCCGTATTCGTAAAATTTACCAAAAACAATATATTTATTTCATTCAATAGTATATCATGTTGTCAAGTATCTTTAAATATATAGATGTGTTTTGTTAATAATCATATAATTATGTTTTTAATGACACATTAATAAATAACATTATTCTGGTTGATCCTGCCAGTAGTTATATTCTTGTCTCAAAGACTAAGCCGTGCATGTCTAAGTACACACGAATTAAAAGTGAAACCGCAAAAGGCTCATTATATCAGTTATGGGTCCTTAGATCGTTAACAGTTACTTGGATAACTGTGGTAATTCTAGAGCTAATACATGCAATTAAAACACGGACCTTCTGGGACGTGTGCTTTTATTAGACTAAAACCAAGCGATCATTTGATCGTTATATTGGTTGAACTCTAGATAACATGCAGATCGTATGGTCTTGTACCGACGACAGATCTTTCAAATGTCTGCCCTATCAACTTTTGATGATAGTATCTAGGACTACCATGGTTGCAACGGGTAACGGGGAATCAGGGTTCGATTCCGGAGAGAGGGAGCATGATGGCTCTCTCAGTCGCTTCCCGGGAAACCAAAGCTTTTGGGCTCCGGGGGAAATATGGTTGCAAAGCTGAAACTTAAAGGAATTGACGGAAGGGCACCACCAGGAGTGGAGCCTGCGGCTTAATTTGACTCAACACGGGAAAACTTACCAGGTCCGAACATAAGTGTGTAAGACAGATTGATAGCTCTTTCTCGAATCTATGGGTGGTGGTGGGTGCATGGCCGTTCTTAGTTCGTGGAGTGATTTGTCTGGTTAATTCCGATAACGAACGAGACTCAAATATATTAAATAGATATCTTCAGGATTATGGTGTTGAAGCTTATATTGCCTTCATTCATGGAAGCAGTAAAATGTTTATTGTGTTTGAATGTGTTTATATAAGTGTAGCCGTACCTGTTGGTTTGTCCCATTATAAGGACATTAGCTTCTTAAATGGACAAATTGCGTCTAGCAATAATGAGATTGAGCAATAACAGGTCTGTGATGCCCTTAGATGTCCTGAGCTGCACGCGCGCTACAATGAAAGTATCAACGTGTATTTCCTAGACCGAGAGGTCCGGGTAAACCGCTGAACCACTTTCATGCTTGGGATTGTGAACTGAAACTGTTCACATGAACTTGGAATTCCTAGTAAGTGTGAGTCATTAACTCGCATTGATTACGTCCCTGCCCTTTGTGCACACCGCCCGTCGCTACTACCGATTGAATTATTTAGTGAGGTCTCCGGACGTGATCACTGTGACGCCTTGTTTCGCAAAAGTTGACCGAACTTGATTATTTAGAGGAAGTAAAAGTCGTAACAAGGTTTCCGTAGGTGAACCTGCGGAAGGATCATTATTGTATTTTCCAACCGTTATTAAAATAAATAAATACCAAATTAATATAAGATATATGAAATGAAAATGAAATTGAAGATGAGAAGCATGTTTAATCAAATTATTGAAATAAAGAAGAAGAAGAAAAAGAGTATAAAATATATAACAATTGTTGACGGTAGATAGATATTCAGCTCTTTATATGGCTTGGCAACCCATAAATAAAAATTATGTATTCCGATCCGAATTTGAAATTTGATTTTTGTATATCTTTATTTATCTGCGTGTATATGTACCATAATATACAGGCGTTGCGTATTGTATTGGCCATTATTGGTTTGGTCATACAATGGTTAAAGTAACATCTCAAATGTACAATGTTGTACCTGCTTTTAAGGTTAATGTTTAACGTAAATTTTGATCGCTTACAAAATAATGTCAAGTTTTTTTTTTAAATTATAAAGTCCAGTATTCAATCAATTATGTTAACACTAAGACATTTCGCAGCATTCGTTTGGGGTTTGATTTTATTGAAGGAATTGATATATGCCAGTAAAATGGTGTATTTTTAATTTCTTTCAATAAAAATATTATTGACGTAATGAAATAAACACACAATTTATTAATCACTCTAAGCGGTGGATCACTCGGCTCATGGGTCGATGAAGAACGCAGCAAACTGTGCGTCATCGTGTGAACTGCAGGACACATGAACATCGACATTTTGAACGCATATCGCAGTCCATGCTGTTATGGTACTTTAATTAATTTTAGAGTGCTGCTTGGACTACATATGGTTGAGGGTTGTAAGACTATGCTAAATAAGTTGTTTTAGTATTTTACGAAATGTTAAAGCATTTGGTATATTATTGGATATATTTATTTATATTCATAATATTAATAGTAATTGAAACACATTGGCTCTCATATGTATGAGAAAAACGAATGTATAATTTTCTTTTTCAAATCAAATGATACTGAGGAATGTCTAGCATAAAAAATATATAAAATTTTCATCTAGAATTGCCTCTTATTTACGATAATGTTTTTTTTTTTTTTTTTTGTTGGTTCTGTTTACTTTATTTAGGATCTATCCAAGGGACAATTATTAAATTTGATCAAACGTTAACATATGGCAAAAATTACAAAATGTGATGATACATACAATTTATAAATAACAATTAATAAATTTGATTAGACGTTGGCATTGGAGGACAATAAGTACGGACTGATTAGGATAATGTCATTGTGGGTCCTAGGGGCTGCTCAGCTCAGACGGAAAGGTAGGTCCAGTGGATGGTGACGTTTAAGCCTTCTGATGTGTAAGCTATTGTCCAGCAGGTTGATTGCTAGACTGTTCTCATGATTACTCAGCCTCTCAATGTAGCTCTTCGCTCTGCTCTGAATGGTCTCGAGCACCGTCTCCACCTCCAGTTCACGGTGTAGTATTTTGTTTGTCATATAGAACGGTGCACCAGTTATCACGCGTAGGAGTTTGGACTGAAAGCTTTGAATTCTCTGGATGTTGGAGGCGCTAGCTGTGCTCCATAGTTGAATCCCGTATGCCCATATTGGTTTCAGCATCGTATTGTATAGCAGGATTTTGTTTTGGAGTCTCAACTTGGACCTGCCTCCTAGGAGCCAGTACATTTTTCCGAGCTTAGTATCCAGCTGTTTGCGTTTGTTTTTTAGTATGGGAGGCCCAGGTTAGGCGCCTGTCCATGGTCAGTCCCAGGTACTTGGCTTCATCCGATCTGGGGACGGTTTGACCATCCAACGCTACTGGTGGGCAGTCTTCCCTTCTCAATGTGAAGGTGGTGTGTTGGGACTTTTCTGTGTTGATTGTGATGCACCACTTTTCCAGCCATAGACTCACCAAGTTGAGCTGTTCTTGGAGGATTTGTGATGCAGCCGAAGCATCTTTAGCATGCGCCAGGAAGGCAGTGTCATCGGCATATGTGGCAACCAGCAGGTCTTGGTGATAATATATTGGAAGGTCTGCCGTGTAAAGCGTGTATAAGATTGGGCCAAGTACACTTCCCTGCGGCACTCCCGCATTAATTATATGAAATGAAAAAATAATTATGTTATAATATTATTCTTCACTAAAAGGGGAAATTTTTTTCAATGGTTTTTAATATATTAAATAATATATTTATGTGTATATACAACCTCAACTCATATGGGATTACCCCCTGAATTTAAGCATATTAATTAGGGGAGGAAAAGAAACTAACAAGGATTTTCTTAGTAGCGGCGAGCGAAATGAAAATAGTTCAGCACTAAGTCACTTTATCTTTATGGCAAATGTGAGATGCAGTGTATGGAGCATCAATATTCTAGTATGAGAAATTAACGATTTAAGTCCTTCTTAAATGAGGCCATTTACCCATAGAGGGTGCCAAGCCCGTATAACGTTAATGATTACTAGATGGTGTTTCCAAAGAGTCGTGTTGCTTGATAGTGCAGCACTAAGTGGGTGGTAAACTCCATCTAAAACTAAATATAACCATGAGACCGATAGTAAACAAGTACCGTGAGGGAAAGTTGAAAAGAACTCTGAATAGAGAGTTAAATAGTACGTGAAACTGCTTAGAGGTTAAGCCCGATGAACCTGAATATCCATTATGGAAAATTCATCATTAGAGTTGTAATATTTCAATAATATTATAATAATAGTGTGCATTTTTTCCATATAAGGACATTGTAATCTATTAACATGAACCAAATTTATCATAAAATATGACTTATAGTTTATTTAAATTATTTTGCTTGCATTTTAACATAGAATAAATGTCATTAATTTGATAAAGTGTTGATAGATTTATATGAATACAGTTCTATATAGTTATGTATAATGATATTTATATTATTTATACCTCTAACTGGAACGTACCTTGAGCATATATGCTGTGACCCGAAAGATGGTGAACTATACTTGATCAGGTTGAAGTCAGGGGAAACCCTGATGGAAGACCGAAACAGTTCTGACGTGCAAATCAGAATTGAGTATAGGGGCGAAAGACCAATCGAACCATCTAGTAGCTGGTTCCTTCCGAAGTTTCCCTCAGGATAGCTGGTGCATTGAAATGTTATATAAAATAATCTTATCTGGTAAAGCGATTGATTAGAGGCCTTAGGGTCGAAACGATCTTAACCTATTCTCAAACTTTCTTGATATGAAGTTTAAGGTTATGATATATTGTGCCCAATGGGCCACTTTTGGTAAGCAGAACTGGCGCTGTGGGATGAACCAAACGTAATGTTACGGTGCCCAAATTAACAACTCATACAGAAACCATGAAAGGCGTTGGTTGCTTAAAACAGCAGGACGGTGATCATGGAAGTCGAAATCCGCTAAAGAGTGTGTAACAACTCACCTGTTGAAGCAACTAGCACTTAAAATGGATGGCGCTTAAGTTGTATACCTATACATTACCGCTAAAGTAGATGATTTATGTTATTTATAACATTAATTTTGAAACTTTAGTGAGTAGGAAGGTACAATGGTGTGCTTAGAATTGTTTGGCGTAAGCCTGCATGGAGCCGCCATTGGTACAGATCTTGGTGGTAGTAGCAAATAATCGAATGAGACCTTGGAGGACTGAAGTGGAGAAGGGTTTCGTGTGAACAGTGGTTGATCACGAGTTAGTCGGTCCTAAGTTCAAGGCGAAAGCCGAAAATTTTCAAGTTTTAAAAATGTCAATTGAAATAATATATAAATAAAACACTTGAATAATTTTGAACGAAAGGGAATACGGTTCCAATTCCGTAACCTGTTGAGTATCCGTTTGTTATTAAATATGGGCCTCGTGCTCATCCTGGTATCAGGAACGACCATAAAGAAGCCGTCGAGAGGTATCGGAAGAGTTTTCTTTTCTGTTTTATAGCCGTACTACCATGGAAGTCTTTCGCAGAGAGATATGGTAGATGGGCTAGAAGAGCATGACATATACTGTTGTGTCGATATTTTCTCCTCGGACCTTGAAAATTTATGGTGGGGATACGCAAACTTCTCAACAGGCCGTACCAATATCCGCAGCTGGTCTCCAAGGTGAAGAGTCTCTAGTCGATAGAATAATGTAGGTAAGGGAAGTCGGCAAATTAGATCCGTAACTTCGGGATAAGGATTGGCTCTGAAGATTGAGATAGTCGGGCTTGATTGGGAAACAATAACATGGTTTATGTGCTCTGGGTAAATAGAGTTTCTATCATTTATGATAGTTATTTGTTCGCCGGATAGTTAGTTACGTAGCCAATTGTGGAACTTTCTTGCTAAAATTTTTAAGAATACTAATTAATTTTAATTAGTTCTTTTAAATTATAACGATTATCAATTAACAATCAATTCAGAACTGGCACGGACTTGGGGAATCCGACTGTCTAATTAAAACAAAGCATTGTGATGGCCCTAGCGGGTGTTGACACAATGTGATTTCTGCCCAGTGGTCTGAATGTCAAAGTGAAGAAATTCAAGTAAGCGCGGGTCAACGGCGGGAGTAACTATGACTCTCTTAAGGGATACAGGGTCTGATGAGCGCAGAAGGGGTGTTCTACGGAGCACTGTAATTCATAAGTCGTAAGTCTGATCAAGTCGACTCGGAACCTCCTCGTGGTGTGTCCCGGGTGCTGTTGAGTTCCTAATCTCTAGGTCTCATCAGTAGCTAATTCGAGCGGCGAAGCAACTCTTGGGGTTACCGGCCCCCTGAGCCATGAAACGGTGGTCAAGAAAGAAATACTGTGCCTCGGAGAAATATCACAAATAATACCTCAGTGACAAACAGTCCTGGGGACCAACCAAGAGAGGCTATAGCAGTGGTAAACCTCGGTGGAGAGGTTCCCTGTACAGTATGTGGGCGCCTCTTCAGTACTAGAAGAGGGCTCGGTGTACATATGTCACATCAACACAAAGACGAATTAGATACGCAACGTCAGCGTGAAGATGTAAAACTCCGATGGAGCGAGGAAGAAGCGTGGATGATGGCGAGAAAGGAGGTGGAGCTCGAAGCAAGTGGTAATTTGAGATTTCCTAATAAAAAGCTAGCGGAAATATTTACTCACCGTAGCTCCGAAGCAATCAAATGTTTTCGGAAGAGGGGTGAATATAAGGCAAAACTGGAGCAGATAAGAGGGCAATCTACTCCCACCCCAGAAGCGTTGGACTCAAATACCTCACAGCGTCGCCCTAGTTTAATCGAGCGACACCACCAAGTATCATCGTCGGAAGCGCGACCAATCAATCCATCAGAAGAACAGTCGAACTGGGAAATCTTGCGGATACTGCAAGGCTATCGCCCTGTAGAATGTAGTCCCCGGTGGAGAGCCCAGGTCCTGCAATCTATCGTAGATAGTGCGCAGACCGCAGGGAAGGAAACCACTCTCCAATGCTTATCCAACTATCTCCTGGATATATTTCCATCACCAAATGAACCACATACCATCCGTCCATGCAATTCGCGCGGACATCAAACCAGGAGACAGTTAAGACAACAAGAGTACGCACAGGTTCAGCGTCGTTGGGATAAGAATACTGGGAGATGCATTAGATCCTTGCTTGATGGAACAGATGAGTCGGTTATGCCAAACCAAGAGATAATGGAGCCCTATTGGAAACAAATAATGACAAATCCCAGCACATGCTCTTGCGATAACACAAGATTCCGTATGGAACATTCGCTTGAGACGGTTTGGTCAGCAATAACGCTACGCGACCTGAGGGAAAATAAGTTAAAGTTGTCAAGCTCTCCGGGTCCTGACGGTGTCACTCCAAGAACAGCTAGGAGTGTACCCTCGGGCATTATGTTACGCATAATGAACCTGATTCTCTGGTGCGGCAAATTACCATACTCTACCCGGCTGGCCAGAACTATCTTCATTCCGAAGACTGTGACGGCAAATCGACCGCAAGACTTTCGTCCAATAACAGTCCCCTCAGTTTTGGTCAGGCAACTAAACGCTGTTCTAGCTTCTCGGTTGGCTTCTAAAGTCAGTTGGGATCCAAGGCAGCGCGGTTTCCTACCTACCGATGGGTGTGCTGATAATGCGGCGTTGGTTGATCTCATTTTGAGGGAGCATCATAAAAGGTGGAAGTCATGTTACGCGTTTGACTCAGTATCACACCATTATCGCCATTATCAAGACTTTACAGGCTTATGGTGCTCCCGCAAATTTTGTCAGCTTTATAGAAGAACAGTATAAGGGCGGCGGAACCTCCCTCAATGGGGCAGGTTGGAGTTCAGAGGTGTTTATACCTGCAAGTGGCGTTAAGCAAGGTGATCCCCTGTCTCCAATTCTATTTAATCTTATCATTGATTGGTTACTTAGGTCCTACCCCAAAGAGATTGGTGCCAAAGTCGGAAATACCATAACAAGTTCGGCAGCGTTCGCGGATGATCTGGTGCTATTTGCGGAAACTCCGATGGGGCTTCAAAAATTGTTGGATACTACGGTAGGCTTCCTAGCCTCCGTAGGACTCACCCTTAATTCTGACAAGTGTTTTACTATCAGTATAAAGGGGCAAGCCAAGCAGAAGTGTACTGTCGTTGAACGGCGGAGCTTTTGTGTAGGGGAGCGCGAGTGTCCTTCATTGAAGCGTACTGAAGAGTGGAAGTATTTGGGTATCCGGTTCACTGCGGATGGGCGGGCTCGGTATAGTCCAGCTGACGACCTCGGTCCGAAGCTGTTAAGATTAACAAGAGCCCTTTTGAAACCTCAACAGAAGTTGTTTGCACTTAGGACTGTCCTTATCCCACAACTCTATCACCAACTAACACTTGGGAGTGTGAGGATAGGCGTCTTAAGAAAATGTGACAGATTGGTACGGCAATTCGTTAGGAGATGGTTAGATCTACCACTGGATGTACCTACTGCTTTCTATCACGCCCCCCACATTTATGGGGGTCTCGGGAACCCATCAATTAGATGGATAGCACTAATGCTGCGTCTGAAGCGATTGAGCAATATAAAATGGCCCCACCTCGAGCAATCCGAGGTAGCTAGCTCTTTCATTGACGACGAATTGCAGAAGGCTCGAGATAGATTAAAGGCGGAGGATATGGAACTAGGTTCGCGTCCAGAGATTGACTCGTACTTTGCAAACAGGTTGTACATGTCTGTTGATGGTTGCGGTCTCCGTGAAGCAGGTCATTATGGCCCGCAACATGGATGGGTGAGTCAGCCCACGCGCTTGCTAACAGGAAAGGAATATTTGCACGGTGTCAAATTGCGGATAAATGCCCTACCCTCTAAGTCTCTTTAGACGAGGGGAAGGCACGAATTGGAGAGACGGTGTCGTGCAGGATGTGATGCTCCCGAAACAACAAACCACATCTTGCAGAAATGCTATCGTACGCATGGGAGGCGGGTAGCTAGACACAACAGCATGCCGTCAAGCGGGGACTTGAAGGCAGAGGCTGCGTTGTCCATGTCGAACCAAGTCTGCAATGCGACTCGGGCTTACATAAACCGGACCTGGTGGGAATCCGACAAAATCCCATGTATGTGATAGACGTCCAGGTTGTGACAGACGGACATTCCTTAGACCAAGCGCATCAGCGCAAAGTCGAAAGGTACGACAGAGCTGACATAAGATCACAAATGCGGCGATCTTTCGGAGCGACAGGTGACATCGAGTTTCACTCCGTTACACTCAACTGGAGAGGAATCTGGAGTGGTCAGTCGGTAAAACGATTGATTGCAAAAGATCTCCTCATCGCTAATGATACCAATATCATTAGCGTCAGAGCAGTCACTGGCGGGGTGACGTCTTTTAAATATTTCATGTATTGTGCTGGGTACACTCGAAGCTAGGTGTGTCGAACTCTAGCTTCTTTATACTTTGCCTGCTACCTTGGCATTCCTCAGCGATCAAAAAAGAAAATAGCCAAATGCCTCGTCATCTAATTAGTGACGCGCATGAATGGATTAACGAGATTCCTACTGTCCCTATCTACTATCTAGCGAAACCACAGCCAAGGGAACGGGCTTGGAATAATTAGCGGGGAAAGAAGACCCTTTTGGAGCTTGTCTCTAATCTGGCAGTGTAAGGAGACATAAGAGGTGTAGAATAAGTGGGAGATATTATTCCTTGTGTTTGATATCGCCAATGAAATACCACTACTCTTATTGTTTCCTTACTTACTTGATTAAATGGAACGTGTATCATTTCCTAGCCATTATACGGATATATTTATTATATCTTATGGTATTGGGTTTTGATGCAAGCTTCTTGATCAAAGTATCACGAGTTTGTTATATAATCGCAAACAAATTCTTTAATGAGAGAGTGCATTTATGTATTTTTAATTTGAAATATTTGGTATAACTCCAATTACTCAGGTATGATCCAATTCAAGGACATTGCCAGGTAGGGAGTTTGACTGGGGCGGTACATCTCTCAAATAATAACGGAGGTGTCCCAAGGCCAGCTCAGTGCGGACAGAAACCACACATAGAGCAAAAGGGCAAATGCTGACTTGATCTCGGTGTTCAGTACACACAGGGACAGCAAAAGCTCGGCCTATCGATCCTTTTGGTTTAAAGAGTTTTTAACAAGAGGTGTCAGAAAAGTTACCATAGGGATAACTGGCTTGTGGCGGCCAAGCGTTCATAGCGACGTCGCTTTTTGATCCTTCGATGTCGGCTCTTCCTATCATTGTGAAGCAAAATTCACCAAGCGTTGGATTGTTCACCCATGCAAGGGAACGTGAGCTGGGTTTAGACCATCTTGAGACAGGTTAGTTTTACCCTACTAATGACAAAACGTTGTTGCGACAGCATTCCTGCGTAGTACGAGAGGAACCGCAGGTACGGACCAATGGCACAATACTTGTTCGAGCGAACAGTGGTATGACGCTACGTCCGTTGGATTATGCCTGAACGCCTCTAAGGTCGTATCCGTGCTGGACTGCAATGATAAATAAGGGGCAATATGCATTGTATGGCTTCTAAACCATTAAAAGTTTATTTTATAAACGACAATGGATGTGATGCCAATGTTATTTGTAACATAGTAAATTGGGAGGATCTTCGATCACCTGATGCCGCGCTAGTTACTTATTAAAACATTATTTAATACAATGACAATAGAATCAATTGTAAATGACTTTTGTAACAGGCAAGGTGTTGTAAGTGGTTGAGCAGCTGCCATACTGCGATCCACTGAAGCTTATCCTTTGCTTGATGATTCGATTTTTAAATCGCTTTTGTAATTTTATTATATTGGGAGAGTATTTCTTTCATATAATATGTAGTGTATTTTTTCTAATAATGTAGGCAAATTTATCGTCATTTATTTTTAGTGACGTAATTATAATGTACCTATACGGCTGGGCCTGATGAACGCAGAAGGGGCGGATGTACCGTATTTCGTAAGTCGTGATTCCTACTGTCCCTATTCAATGGGAGAGAAAAATAAATGTTATATATTATTGAAAAGTACTTTCTATCTGGCAACTCTTACACTTTAGATTTGTACTCATTACTCATTACTCATTAAATTAGTCTTCTATCACTTTGCAAACTGCACACACGTCTTTTAATAGGTTATGGGCCCAGGCCACGCATACAAGAAAAGACAAAAGAAGAATGACCAATATATATCCGTGTGAAAAGTTAAGGGGCCGCGAAAACTACGATGTTTGGAAGCGGCAGGCCCAATCTTACCTAGTGATCAAAGGTTGTTGGAGTGTGGTGTGTAATGGACCAGCAGAGAAGGAAGAGTCACTAGACGAAAGAGCGCTCGCGGAGATTACGCTGATGATTGAGTCGACCAACTACGCACACATCGCCAAATCCAAATCAGCGAAAGAGGCTTGGGATGCTTTGGCGCAGGCGTTTGAGGACAGCGGATTGACTCGGAAAGTAGAGCTGCTTAAAAAGTTGGTACAATTAAATCTGGAGCAGTTTGCCACTGCCATTAAGGTAAACAATGCTGGGCTTTGCATAAGTGACGAGGTAACGGCATCACTGATGCTTGCTGGATTACCTAATGAGTATCAGCCATTGGTCATGGCAGTAGAGAACTCCAAGTCTACATTAACTGTCGACAATGTAAAAGGTATGTTGTTACAAGACGTGAAGTTTGACAACAACGCTGGAATCAATTCGAATGCCATGTACTCAAGAGCATCAAAGCAAGCTAAGAGGGACAAAGCAAAGTTAAACAACCGTTTTGGGAAAACAGTTATTTGCTACGCATGCGGTGGTAAAGGGCATATGCGAAAAGTATGCCCAAGCGTAGTGGAAGAAGAGAGAAGCGATGAAGAGAAAGCAGCTCTTGCATCGAATACTTCGCTCTTAGTAAATGCAAATCCACATGTAGGCAAGAGCGAAACAGTGTGGTACATTGATTCTGGTGCTTCAACTCACATGACAAATGATCGGAGATTGCTAAGCAACGAATCTGAGGTTAGCAACAAGAGCGTAATAATAGCGAACAAAGAGAAACTGCATGTAAAAAGCAGTGGCGATGTAGGAATCTTGTTCCATGTAAAAGGCAAATCAGTTAAAGGTAATATTCATGATGTAGAGTATGTTCCAAATTTGTGCGGAAATCTGTTATCTGTAAGCCAAATGGCAAAAAAGGGAAAAAGGATTGTTTTCGAAAAGAACCATTGCTACATCTTTGAGAAAAATATTTTGAAAGCCACTGGCTATCTGCAAAATGGTCTGTATCGACTGAATTGTGAACTGCCAAAGGTAGAGAAAGCCTTGGTCGCAATAAATGGATTCGAACTATGGCATCGTAGGATGGGCCACATTTGTGACACAAAATTACAGCTGGTAAAAGAAGCCACCGATGGTGTTGAATACTCTGTTAATGAATCGTGCCGGGATAAATGCATTGTGTGCCTTAAAGGAAAACAAACTCGTATAATAAGCAAGCAGCCTGGAATCCGTGCCGAAGGTCTTTTAGATCTTGTCCACTCTGATGTGCTTGGACCATTGAGAGTCAAGTCCTTTTCTGGTGCAAGATTTATGCTTGTCTTCGTTGATGATTACTCTCGGAAGGTGTTTGTGTACCCAATTAAGGAGAAGTCAGATGTAGTCAGGAAGTTCGAGATTTTCAAAAATCCGGCAGAGAACCAAACAGGGCGAAAAATTCGCATTTTGCGTTCTGACAATGGGAAGGAATATTGCAACCAAGAGCCTTAACATTTTTTGCAGAATGCAGGTATTCTGCATCAGACTACAGCGCCGTATAACCCTGAGCAGAATGGAGTCGCAGAGCGGATGAATCGCACCCTCCTGCGCTGCATGTTGCTGGACTCAGCATTGCCCAACATTTATTGGGCGGAAGCCGCTAACACTGCAGCTCATATAACTAACCGAATGCCTTGTCGTGGAAATAGCTTATCTCCTGAAGAGCTTTGGACTGGATCTAAGCCAAACTTAAAGTATATGCGCATATTTGGTTGTACAGCATTGGCTCATATCCCAAAGCAAAAGCGTGGGAAGCTAGATGCTAAATCTGAAGAATGTATTTTTGTAGGATACAGCGACACTTTGAAAGCATATCGACTTTACAGGAAATCTGATCGTAAGTTTTTAATAAGTAAGGACGTCGTTTTCATCGAAAATAATTGCAGAGACTCAACACAGCATTTTGGCGAAATGTGCACCGTAGAGGATAATTGCAGAGACGGTAAACAGTCCCTGGAAGCAGAACCTTTGTATCAAGAAGACCTGTTAAAGCAGTCTACGTCAGAGTTTGAGTCGTGGAATACGGATACAGAAGAAACGGTCGATGCTGAGCAACTAAAGACTACCGCTGGGCATGTTCCAGATGCATTTGGTGTTCGAAGATCAAAAAGGATTGCGAATAAGCTGGAGGAGCATCACCTATGTTGTGTAGTCTCGCAAGGTGACGACCCACTCACAGTAACAGAGGCATTAAAGTCGAAACTAGCAGATTCATGGGAAGACGCAATGAAGTCGGAAGTGCTATCCCTCGAGTTAAATAACACTTGGACGCTAACGGAATTATCAAAGGACAAAGTGGCGATACAGTCAAATTGGGTTTTTAAAACAAAACGAGAATCTGGGGACTTGGTGCCTCGCTATAAGGCAAGACTTGTTGTTAAAGGATTTTCTCAGAAGGAAGGTATTGACTACACGGAGACGTTTGCACCAGTCGTGCGATACACTTCCATGCGCGTGCTGTTTGCTGCAGCTGCTAAGTATGGGTTGACAATTTATCAACTGGATGCTGTAACAGCTTTTCTTAATGGCGATTTACAAGAAGAAATCTACATGCGTCAGCCCGAAGGCTTCGACGATCAATCAGGAAAGTTCTGTTGCCTCAATAAGCTCTACGGGCTTAAGGGCAAGCAGAATCTGGAATGAAATGCTGAACAAGGTTCTACTAGGCTTTGGTCTTCAACGTGGCGAAGTGGATCAGTGTGTATACCATTACGTAACTGGATCCACCATGGTATATGTGGCAGTATATGTTGACGATATATTAATTTTAAGCAACAACAAACAAATGGTAGCTAAAATCAAGGGCGAGCTATCGCAGAAATTTAACATGAAAGATATTGGCGAAGTTTCGTCGATTTTGGGCATGCGTGTTCGACACAATAAGACCGAAGGCACAATTAAAATTGATCAGTCTAATTATATTGCAGGAATTCTAAAAAGATTCGGAATGGATGATTGCAAAGCAGTGTCAACGCCGGTGGATGTCGGACAGAGTCTTTCAGCTGACATTGCACCCAAATCTGAAGCCGACATTGAAGATATGAAGAAGGTTCCGTACTTAGAGGCTATTGGTTGCCTACTATATGCTGCCCAGAACACTCGTCCTGACATAAGTTTTGCTGTCAACATGTTGAGTCGCTTCTCTTCCAATCCAGGAATGGTTCACTGGACCGCCGTTAAAAGTGTGATGAGATAACTGAAAGGAACTCTTAACAAATGCATCACATATCATGCTACTGGAGATGACTTAAAGGGTTTTTGTGATGCTGATTGGGGTGGAGACCTCGATGGAAGGAGATCAACATCAGGATACATTTATGTACAACAAGGTGGAGCAATATCGTGGTGTTCCCAACGGAAGAGGACCGTTGCACTGTCCTCTACAGAAGCAGAATATATGTCAGCAGTATCTGCCATCCAAGAAGCCATATGGTTATTGCGCCTGCAGAGGGAACTTCATCCCATTGATACCAATAAGATCGTGCTAGGTTGTGACAACAAGAGTGCGTTGCACATCATAAGGAATAATTCATTTTCTCCAAGAACGAAACATATAGATATAAAAGTCAAGTTTATTAGAGAATGGTTGACCAATGGCTCTATCCGAATAGAGTACATTCCTACCGAGGACAGATGCACTAACAAAACCAGTCCCAGCTTCTAAAATAGCATTGTTGGGATCCAGAGTGGGGTTAACCTAATTTCTTAATTAAACAAAAGGAATTGTCATTATCAAAATTGTCATAATATTAAATCTGCCAGATATTCAATTAAGGGGGTATATTGAAAAGTACTTTCTATCTGGCAACTCTTACACTTTATATTTGTACTCATTACTCATTACTCATTAAATTAGTCTTCTATCATCTTGCAAACTGCACACACGTCTTTTAATATATATGTACATATATAACTTGAAAGAACAAAAACGGCGGATTCAACTGTGATCGTCATAATGAATCCAAATCAATTGTCATTTAATAAGTTACGTAATTTATATATTTAAACAGATTCCTACTGTCCTTATTAAATGGGAGAGAAAAATAAATGTTATGTATGTATATAACTAAAAAGAACAAAAACGGCGGATTCAACTGTGATCTTCATAATGAAGCCAAATCAATTGTCATTTATTTAGTTGCGCAATATATATATTTAAAGAGATTCCTACTGTCCTTATTAAATTTTTTTTTTTTTTTTTATTTGACAGCAGTATAGCGAATTTGCAATCTGTCCGGGGACAATCAGCAAGTTTTCGTGGTTGGACATTTGCGGTTATATATTTTGTGTGTTATTGCAATAGGGTGTTGTGGGGTTGTTTAGGGTTGAGGGGAGGGGGGGGAATGCTGGTTTGCAAAAGCTGCGGCCCTTTCGTTGTTTGAACGGCACCAGGTTCCATTGGCATCTTTAATGGGTTCCTTCCTTATGGCAGGCTTTTTGATGCCTTTGGTCAGCCGCCATAGGTTGAACTGAGGGACCCCACGCTCGACGTTCTCTAGGAAAGCTTCTAGTGACTTCCTACGAAGGGAGTTTAGAAGCTCTTTGAGGGGTTTGGCAGCTCTGTTATACAGGGTCTTGTCTGATGGACTCCTTGTGTTGTGCCACGTGCTACGGAGACGTCTCTTCTCTGCTACCAGTGCAGCTACATCGGGTGACCAGAGGTGGATGTCTCTATGAGGGACGCTGTTACTCGAGGAGCTCCTAGCGGGAGGTGTTGCATAGACGGCAGCCTGGTGTATGCTCGCGTTGAGGTGATCGACAGCATTGTCCAGGTCTTCGCCGGTGGAGATCTCGGTCGTCAAGTCCAGGTTGTTATCCAGCCAATTCTGATAACGCTCGATGTTGGTGTTTTTCCTAAACAGTCGATTTCTCTTGGAGTTAGTGTTGGCTGGTAGGTTGAGTAGAATCCTAACAGCGCAGTGGTCAGAGCACAATTCGAGTACATTGCTGGTGTCTATTATGTGACTTCGGATTCCCTTCGAGACCAGAATGTCCAAGACGTCCGGGATTTTGTTAGGATCGGTGGGCCAGTAGGTGGGCTCTCCAGTTGAGTGATAGGACATGCCGCTGTCAGTGATACATCTGTAGTGCCCTGTACCTTTGGGATTGTTAATACGTGATCCCCAGCAGATATGCTTAGCGTTGTAGTCTCCTCCAGCTAGAAATCGACTACCAAGGCTATCTAGTAGGCTGTGGAACATATTCTCGCTTACTATGTGCCTAGGTGGGCAGTATATAGCAGCAATCGTTAGGTCTCCTGTCTGGCTGATGACTCTAATCCTGGAGCACTGAGCCCATGGCTCTTGGAATGCCGGTAGCTCTATATATTTGATGTTGGATTTGATGATTATGGCAGCACCTCCTCTGGCTGTACCATTAGGATGATTGGTGCAGATGACGTCGTAGCCGTTTATGTTGAAGTAAGATCGCTCCGTGAAATGAGTCTCTGATATTGGTAGTATATCGACATATTGAGTTTTTAAAAAGTGCAACTTCTGGCCTGCTGCTACGCAGGCCGTTCGCGTTCCATAGGACGATATGGAGGTTTATTTGCATTTTTGGGCCATGATTGACGTTAGGAGCTGTGTCATGGCAGCAACTTGGTCCATCATCTTCTCCATAAGAGCTTCAAGGCGATCCAATCTTTGGCTTGTTTGGGACGAATTGACAGAAGGGGCCTCTGCCTGCTGGGGAGGCAGCTGATTGCCTTTTAATATATTGGCGAAAGTGACGCCTGGCTTGCTCGCAGAGGTTTGCCAGTAGCCTGGTGATGTGGTCGCTGGGGTTGACCTTGGCTTTGGCAGATGCGTCTCCTTTGCCTTCAAATAGACTTTGCAGCCCTTGTAAGAGGCAGTATGGTTGCCCTTGCAGTGAGCACAGCGGGGAGGATCGGTCCTTGGCTTGCGGCAGTCCGAGGAACTATGAGCGCCTCCGCATTTTACACAGTTGAACTGCAGGTTGCAGTTCTTCTGAGTGTGTCCAAATCCTTGGCATCTGTAGCACTGGAGTACGTCAGTCGTCTTACGGGGTGGCTCGATTGTGACCACGCAGCTGCAAAGGTGTTTAGTAGCAAACACATCCTTGTTGTTGCTTGCCGGTTCCAAGTTTACAAAGAACATAGCCAGAGGTTTCTTTGTACTGCGGCTGATTGCATTTTTGATGTCCAGGCCTCTAACAATGTGCCCGTTTGCAGCCAGTGCTTCCTTAATGTCCATGGACTTGGTGGTGTGATGAAGACCTTTGACAACAATTCTATAGGCTCGCTCGTTTTTAGGCTGGAAAGTCTGGTATGGGATGTTGTTTTCACTAAGGTAGTTTTTCAGAGTTGAAAAACTCTCCTTATCTTGTAGGTTGACTCTGACTTGTCCATCCCTACCCGCTTTGTAGTCGAAATTGTTGCCGCCGATTACGGATGTGACGTCTCTTAATAAGTCCTTAATATCGTGAACCTCCGGTAGAAAAATAGGAGGCGGCTTGACCTTGCGCACCTCAGCCGTGGGTGGCTCCTGCTGGACCGTCATTGGAGCATCTTCTTCATCGCTGTCACTGTCGTCAGATAAGATGGCAAATCTATTGACATTCTTGTTGGCGTCACTTATGATGCCCGTTGAAGTAGATGCCTGCTCAACTTTCCTCTGTGGGGCCTTGTGTTTGATTTTCCCTGGCTCCGAGGAGGTACTGGTGTTTCCATCAGATTCCTTGATGGTTTTATTTGACATTTTCTTTGCCTTGGCATGTTTAGCCGAAGGAGCTATGTCGGTGGTAGGCTTTATTGCCCATTTCGGCTTGCCCATTTTTGCCTGTTGGGGCCGTAGCCGCAGACAAGTATGTGGTGCTTTTGATTGATTCTTGCAGCCTGCAAGTATGCAACACTTTTAAGAAAATATGCCCCTAAAAGTGTGCAACAGATTATTAGTCTTTTCCGAGTGGCAGGCCAGTCAGAGATATATAACTGCGTTTCTACCACAAGTCGGCAGATTTTACAGTTTGTTAGTGTAAATGTTCTTCTCTTTGTTTTGTTTTTGATATTCCGTTCACTGCTATACACTCTGTATTTCCTCACTTGAAGACCATCCGCAACACGTCCGACACGTTTGGCGTTCACAGCTGGAATGACCTTATTAAATGGGAGAGAAAAATAAATGTTATATATGTACAAAAAAGAACAAAAGAACAAAAACGGCGGATTCAACTCTGATCGTCATAATGTAGCCAAATGTATTGTCATTTAATTAGTGACGCAATTTATATATTTAAAGAGATTCCTACTGTCCTTATCAAATGGGAGAGAAAAATAAATGTTATATATGTATACTAACTTAAAAGAACAAAAACGGCGGATTCAACTGTGATCGTCATAATGTAGCCAAATGAATTGTCATTTATTTAGTTGCGCAATATATATATTTAAAGAGATTCCTACTGTCCTTATTAAATGGGAGAGAAAAATAAATGTTATATATGTATATAACTTAAAAGAACAAAAACGGCGGATTCAACTGTGATCGTCATAATGTAAAATAAATTTTACTCAATATTAAAAATATTAATTTTGCCCATTTATCGTATGGGAACACACATATAATATGGAATATCTCATATCATATTTTTTTTTTTTTTTTTTTTTTTTTTGGTTTTGTTGACTTTATTTAAGATCTAAGGGACAATTATTAAATTTGATCAAACGTTAACATATGGCAAAAATTACAAAATGTGATGATACATACAATTTATAAATAACAATTAATAAATTTGATTAGACGTTGGCATTGGAGGACAATAAGAACGGACTGATTAGGACAATGTCAGTGTGGGTCCTAGGAGCTGCTCAGCTCAGACGGAAAGGTAGGTCCAGTGGATGGTGACGTTTAAGCCTTCTGATGTGTAAGCTATTGTCCAGCAGGTTGATTGCTAGACTGTTCTCACGATTACTCAGCCTCTCAATGTGGCTCCTCGCTCTGCTCTGAATGGTCTAGAGCACCGTCTCCACCTCCAGTTCACGGTGTAGTATTTTGTTCGTCATATAGAACGGTGCACCAGTTATCACGCGTAGGAGTTTGGACTGGAAGCTTTGAATTCTCTGGATGTTGGAGGCGCTAGCTGTGCCCCATAGTTGAATTCTGTATGCCCATATAGGTTTAAGCATAGTATTGTATAACAGGATTTTGTTTTGGAGTCTCAGCTTGGACCTGCCTCCCAGGTGCCAGTAGATTCTTCGGAGTTTAGCATCTAGTTGTTTGCGTTTGCTTCTGGTATGGGAGGCCCAGGTTAGGCGCCTGTCCATGGTCAATCCCAGGTACTTGGCTTCGTTCGATCTGGGGATGGTTTGACCATCTAGTGCTACTGGTGGGCAGTCGTCTCTTTTCAGTGCGAATGTGGTGTGTTGAGACTTGTCTGTAAAGCGTGTATAAGATTGGGCCAAGTACACTTCCCTGCGGCACTCCCGCATTCACTGGTAGAATCCTGGACTCTTCGCTGCCTACCCTGACGTAGAAGGACCTTCCAAGCAGGTAGCTCTTTAGGAGTAGGAAGTAGGGCATTGGAAGTTGTTTCTTTAGCTTGTGTATGAGCCCGGTGTGCCAGACGCGATCAAATGCTTGTTTGACGTCTAGGAATACGGCTGAGCAGTATTCCTTCCACTCGAAAGACGTAGTGATTGTCTCCACTAAACGATGACATTGCTCGGGGGTTGCCGTGTCTAGTCCTGAATCCGAATTGATGGTTAGGGATTAGGCCAATTAAAATTATTCTTTCGAGTAATTTAGAGAGCACTGGCAAGAGACTGATTGGGCGGTATGAGGTTACTTTGGTTTCAGGCTTATTTGGCTTGGGAATGAGGATAACCTCAGCACATTTCCACTGGCATGGGAAATGTCCAAGCAATAAGCATTTGTTGAAAATACGGCTAATGAGGTTCCAGGCAACAGAAGGTAGTGCCTTAATCGGTGCTGCTCCTATGCCGTCATATCCAGGTGCCTTCGTGAGCTTGAGTTTGTTGGCTTCTTCAATGAGTTCTTCTGGATCGACTTCGTGTATGGGCAAGTCCATTTGGCAGGGTATGTCTATGAAATTAGTAATGTTGTATTGATCTTCCTGAGAGCAGGTCAGCACAGGGGTGAAGGTGGCGCTTAGGTGGTCGGCATATGCCTCTGCTTTTTCTTCTTCCGATCTGTACCAGATGTTGTTGGGACCTAGTATTGGGGCGATTCTCTTTGTTGGCCTTTTGAGGTATCGCGTGGCTCTCCATAGGTTGTTAGACGCATCACCTGGCTCGAGGTCTTTTATGTAATCTGCAAAAGCCTGATTGCGGAGGGAGATCAGAAGCTCTTTAAGTTCTTTGGTTGCCCTGTTAAGTGCCCTTTTGTCAAGCGGGTTTCGGGATGTGTGGAAGACTCTTCGGAGCCTGCGTTTCTCTCGCACTGCTGCGGCGACTTCGGGAGTCCATAGGTGACGTTCGAGTTGAGCAGTTGTTCTGGGGCCAGGCGGTAGTGGCGGTGTTGCTTGGAATGCTGCCTCGTGTATTAGCTTAGTTAGCTTTTCAACCTCATTGTCAATTTCCGTTTCGTTATTCAGTTGCCCGTTGCTGCTGATGTTTCTCTCGATCCAATTTTGGTAGCGACTTATGTTGGTGCTTTTGCGGAAAATCCTAGCAGGGCCTTTAGCAAGTTTAGCAGCATCATGACTGTGCAGGGGTCCGAGCAAAGATCCATAGAGTTTTTGAGCACAATTTTATTCGGGTTGATTCCCTTGCTGATTGCGATGTCGAGTACGTCAGGTATTGCCCCGGTGTTCGTAGGCCGGTATGTGGGTTCTCCGGATGAGTGGGCGCACAGATTTTTTAAGCCCAAACAGCGTTGAAGTGCTTTGCCCTTGGGATTTATTAGCCGCGAGCCCCACCAAGGATTTTTCGCGTTGTAGTCGCCAGCTGCTATAAATCTTGGCCCCAGTTCTGAGAAGAATTGCTCAAGCATCTGAGTGTCTACCAAATTGGGTGGGGGTATGTAGACTGCTCCAATTGTAAGGTCTCCTGTTGGGCTTGATAGTGTTATTCGGGCACACTGGATCCAGATTTGTTCGATTGGTGGAAGTGCTGTGTACTTGATTCCACATTTCACCAAGATAGCAGATCCTCCTCGTGCACGTCCACTTGGGTGATTTGCGATGACGAGGTCGTATCCTGGGATTTTAAAGTATTGCGTGGTGGTAAGGTGGGTTTCTGAAACCAGCAGAATGTCAACGTGTTGGGTTTGTATGAATAGTTCAATTTCTGGCCTTTGTGCACAGAGACCGTTGGCATTAAATATGGCTGCTCTAAGACCTATTTGCATAGCTTTACCACAACGGTGGTAAGCAGCTGTGTGAGCATGCTGAATTGGTCAAACATTTTCTCCATCATAGCTTCCATTTTGGCAAGGATGGATATCTCATTTGCACTGTGGGTATTGGTCTGAGTGCCTTCATTTGGAGTTTTGGCAGCATTCATATCATATGAAATTAAATTTATTCTATATCGCCCATTTATCGTATGGGAAAATCCATATCATATGGAATATCTCATATCATATAAAATTAAATTTATTCTATATCGCCCATTTATCGTATCAGTCTCGATCCTACTCTCGTGCAGAGCAGACTTTTTATACCCTTGCAAAAAAGGTATATTAATTTTGGTCAGAAATGTGCAACGCATAGAAGGAAGCATCTCCGACCATATAAAGTATATATATTCTTGATCAGCACGACGAGACGAGTTCAAATAACCATGTCCGTCCGTCCGTCCGTCCGTCCGTCCGTCCGTCCGTATATACTGCAGGGTTTGTATATCTCGGATTCAGTCGGATCGGACCACTATATCATATAGCTCCCATACAAACGTCAAAGTCACGAACAGTGACTTTTCTCAATAACTTCGTTATTTTATCAGCAATTGCCATAAAAGTTGGTGTTGGTCAGTTTTGTGTTCTTATTAATAATTGTGCCAAATTTGATCAAGATCGGGTGACTATATCATATAGCTCCCATACAAACGGCAAAGTCACGAACAGTGACTTTTCTCAATAACTTCGTTACTTTTTAAGCTATTGTCGTGAAATTTAATATAAGTAAGTTTATTGCAACTATAAACCACTGTGCCAAATTTGATCAAGAGCGGGTGACTATATCATATAGCTCCCATAGGAACGATCGGTCAAAAACAGTGACTTTTGTCAATAACTTCGTTACTTTTGATGTGATTGCTTTCAAATTTAACATTTGAGAGTTAAATATATCTGTTAATGACTGTGCCGAATTTGGTAAAGATCGTGTAACTATATCATATAGCTCCCATAGGAACGATCGGTGGAAAACAGTGACTTTCATCAGAAAGTTCGTTATATCCTATGCTAAGATTGAAGGCCGTTCTTTCGCAAACATTACCCTTTTTAGATAAAACAGTTAGTTTAGATAAAAGAGTTACTAACAAACTTGCAAGGGTATACAAACTTTGACGCGGTCGAAGTTAGCCCCGGCCCTCGGGTTTTTTTTTTTTTTTTATTTGACAGCAGTATAGCGAATTTGCAATCTGTCCGGGGACAATCAGCAAGTTTTCGTGGTTGGACATTGGCGGTTATATATTTTGTGTGTTATTGCAATAGGGTGTTGTGGGATTGTATAGGGTTGTGGGGAGGGGGGGGGAATGCTGGTTAAAGAGTAATATTAATCTCGTTCCCGTGGCAGATCCAGTGTGTGGACTCTTCTTAGGCGCCTAGTGGTGGTGCTGTTGTCCAGCATGTTGATGGCGTACGGGTTCACGTGTCTGTCAAGGCGCTCCAAATAGGCTGCGGTCAGTCTGGAAATCTCATGATAGACCCATGGTATATCCAGTTCAGCATGTATTTCCTTGTTTGTCGTTAGGAAGTGGGCATTCGTGATGATCCTTAGCGCTTTGCTTTGGAATTTTTGGATTAGGTCGCAGTTGGATCGGCTGGCGGTGCCCCAGATTGGTATACCATATGTCCACATTGGTTTCATTATGACTTTGTATATTAACAGCTTAATATTTAGCCGAAGGGTAGACCTTCTCCCGATGAGCCATAGGTACTTTTTCAGCCTTGCGTCGAGCTGTCCTCTTTTGGTCTTCAGATGTTGCTTCCAAGTAAGTCTTCTATCCATCGTCAGGCCCAGGTATTTGACAGAGTCAGAGTTGGGGATGGGGGTTCCGTCGAGTGAGTAGTGAGTAGTCTTTCGACTACTTTGGAGAGTACCGCCAATAAACTAATCGGACGATATGAGGCGAGTTTGTCTGCAGGTTTCCCAGGTTTTTGTATGAGGATGGTTTCGGCGCACTTCCAATGGGTGGGGAAGTGTCCTATCAGGAAGCTTTTATTTGTGATCTTCAGTAGGAGCTGTATTCCACTCGGAGGCAGGGCTTTGATGGCTGGAACATCGATTCCGTCGTGACCAGGCGACTTGCTCGGGTTTAACTTCGCGATTTCTAGAATTAACTCATCCGTTTCAACCTCATGGATGGGGAGGGCCATTTGGTGGGGCACATTCAGGAAGTCTTCCGTTTCTTGGGCCTCTTCTTGGGAGCATCTGTTGAAGGGGGTGAATGTCTCAAACAGGTGGTTTGCAAAAGCTGCGGCCCTTTCGTTGTTTGAACGGCACCAGGTTCCATTGGCATCTTCAATGGGTTCCTTCCTTATGGCAGGCTTTTTTGATGCTTTTGGTCAGCCGCCATAGGTTGAACTGAGGGTCCCCAGGCTCGACGTTCTCTAGGAAAGCTTCTAGTGACTTCCTACGAAGGGAGTTTAGAAGCTCTTTGAGGGGTTTTGGCAGCTCTGTTATACAGGGTCTTGTCTGATGGACTCCTTGTGTTGTGCCACGTGCGACGGAGACGTCTCTTCTCTGCTACCAGTGCAGCTACATCGGGTGACCAGAGGTGGATGTCTCTATGAGGGACGCTGTTACTCGAGGAGCTCCTAGAGGGAGGTGTTGCATAGACGGCAGCCTGGTGTATGCTCGCGTTGAGGTGATCGACAGCATTGTCCAGGTCTTCGCCGGTGGAGATCTCGGTCGTCAAGTCCAGGTTGTTATCCAGCCAATTCTGATAACGCTCGATGTTGGTGTTTTTCCTAAACAGTCGATTTCTCTTGGAGTTAGTGTTGGCTGGTAGGTTGAGTAGAATCCTAACAGCGCAGTGGTCAGAGCACAATTCGAGTACATTGCTGGTGTCTATTATGTGACTTGGGATTCCCTTCGAGACCAGAATGTCCAAGACGTCCGGGATTTTGTTAGGATCGGTGGGCCAGTAGGTGGGCTCTCCAGTTGAGTGATAGGACATGCCGCTGTCAGTGATACATCTGTAGTGCCCTGTACCTTTGGGATTGTTAATACGTGATCCCCAGCAGATATGCTTAGCGTTGTAGTCTCCTCCAGCTAGAAATCGACTACCAAGGCTATCTAGTAGGCTGTGGAACATATTCTCGCTTACTATGTGCCTAGGTGGGCAGTATATAGCAGCAATCGTTAGGTCTCCTGTCTGGCTGATGACTCTAATCCTGGAGCACTGAGCCCATGGCTCTTGGAATGCCGGTAGCTCTATATATATCGTAGCCGTTTATATTGAAGTAAGATCGCTCCGTAAAATGAGTCTCTGATATTAGTAGTATATCGACATATTGAGTTTTTAAAAAGTGCTCAACTTCTGGCCTGCTGCTACACAGGCCGTTCGCGTTCCATAGGACGATATGGAGGTTTAGGTTGGAGATTTTTGGGCCATGATTGACGTTAGGAGCTGTGTCATGGCAGCAACTTGGTCCATCATCTTCTCCATAAGAGCTTCAAGGCGATCCAATCTTTGGCTTGTTTGGGACGAATTGACAGGAGGGGCCTCTCTGCTGGGGAGGCAGCTGATTGCCTTTTAATATATTGGCGAAAGTGACGCCTGGCTTGCTCGCAGAGGTTTGCCAGTAGCCTGGTGATGTGGTCGCTGGGGTTGACCTTGGCTTTGGCAGATGCGTCTCCTTTGCCTTCAAATAGACTTTGCAGCCCTTGTAAGAGTCAGTATGGTTGCCCTTGCAGTGAGCACAGCGGGGAGGATCGGTCCTTGGCTTGCGGCAGTCCGAGGAACTATGAGCGCCTCCGCATTTTACACAGTTGAACTGCAGGTTGCAGTTCTTCTGAGTGTGTCCAAATCCTTGGCATCTGTAGCACTGGAGTACGTCAGTCGTCTTACGGGGTGGCTCGATTGTGACCACGCAGCTGCAAAGGCGTTTAGTAGCAAACACATCCTTGTTGTTGCTTGCCGGTTCCAAGTTGACAAAGAACATAGCCAGAGGTTTCTTTGTACTGCGGCTGATTGCATTTTTGATGTCCAGGCCTCTAACAATGTGCCCGTTTGCAGCCAGTGCTTCCTTAATGTCCATGGGATTGGTGGTGTGATGAAGACCTTTGACAACAATTCTATACGCTCGAACGTCTTTAGGCTGGAAAGTCTGGTATGGGATGTTGTTTTCACTAAGGTAGTTTTTCAGAGTTGAAAAACTCTCCTTATCTTGTAGGTAGACTCTGACTTGTCCATCCCTACCTGCTTTGTAGTCGAAATTGTTGCCGCCGATTACGGATGTGACGTCTCTTACTAAGTCCTTAATATCGTGAACCTCCGGTAGAAAAATAGGAGGCGGCTTGACCTTGCGCACCTCAGCCTCAGGGTAGAAACGCAGTTATATATCTCTGACTGGTCTGCCAATCAGAAAAGACTAATAATTTGTTGCACCCCTTTTAGGGGGCATATTTTCTTAAAAGTGTTGCATACTTGCAGGCTGCAAGAATCAATCAAAAGCACCACATACTTGTCTGCGGCTACGGCCCCAACAGGCAAAAATGGGCAAGCCGAAATGGGCAATAAAGCCTACCACCGACATAGCTCCTACGGCTAAACATGCCAAGGCAAAGAAAATGTCAAATAAAACCATCAAGGAATCTGATGGACACACCAGTTCCTCCTCGGAGCCAGGGGAAATCAAACACAAAGCCCCACAGAGGAAAGTTGAGCAGGCATCTACTTCAACGGGCATCATAAGTGACGCCAACAAGAATGTCAATAGATTTGCCATCTTATCTGACGACAGTGACAGCGATGAAGAAGATGCTCCAATGACGCTCCAGCAGGAGCCACCCACGGCTGAGGTGCGCAAGGTCAAGCCGCCTCCTATTTTTCTACCGGAGGTTCACGATATTAAGGACTTATTAAGAGACGTCACATCCGTAATCGGCGGCAACAATTTCGACTACAAAGCGGGTAGGGATGGACAATTCAGAGTCAACCTACAAGATAAGGAGAGTTTTTCAACTCTGAAAAACTACCTTAGTGAAAACAACATCCCATACCAGACTTTCCAGCCTAAAGACGAGCGAGCCTATAGAATTGTTGTCAAAGGTCTTCATCACACCACCAATCCCATGGACATTAAGGAAGCACTGGCTGCAAACGGGCACATTGTTAGAGGCCTGGACATCATAAATGCAATCAGCCGCAGTACAAAAAAAACCTCTGGCTATGTTCTTTGTCAACTTGGAACCGGCAAGCAACAACACGGATGTGTTTGCTACTAAACGCCTTTGCCGCTTTGCAGCGTGGTCACAATCGAGCCACCCCGTAAGACGACTGACGTACTCCAGTGCTACAGATGCCAAGGATTTGGACACACTAAGAAGAACTGCAACCTGCAGTTCAACTGTGTAAATGCGGAGGCGCTCATAGTTCCTCGGACTGCCGCAAGCCAAGGACCGATCCTCCCTCTGTGCTCACTGCAAGGGCAACCATACTGCCTCTTACAAGGGCTGCAAAGTCTATTTGAAGGCAAAGAAGACGCATCTGCCAAAGCCAAGGTCAACCCCAGCGACCACATCACCAGGCTTCTGGCAAACCTCTGCGAGCAAGCCAGGCGTCACTTTCGCCAATATATTAAAAGGCAATCAGCTGCCTCCCCAGCAGGCAGAGGCCCCTCCTGTCAATTCGTCCCAAACAAGCCAAAGATTGGATCGCCTTGAAGCTCTTATGGAGAAGATGATGGACCAAGTTGCTGCCATGACACAGCTCCTAACGTCAATCATGGCCCAAAAATCTCCAACCTAAACCTCCATATCGTCCTATGGAACGCGAACGGCCTGTGTAGCAGCAGGCCAGAAATTGAGCACTTTTTAAAAACTCAATATGTCGATATACTACTAATATCAGAGACTCATTTCACGGAGCGATCTTACTTCAGTATAAACGGCTCCGACGTCATCTGCACCAATCATCCTAATGGTACAGCCAGAGGAGGTGCTGCCATAATCATCAAATCCAACATCAAATATATAGAGCTACCGGCATTCCAAGAGCCATGGGCTCAGTGCTCCAGGATTAGAGTCATCAGCCAGACAGGAGACCTAACGATTGCTGCTATATACTGCCCACCTAGGCACATAGTAAGCGAGAATATGTTCCACAGCCTACTAGATAGCCTTGGTAGTCGGTTTTCTAGCTGGAGGAGACTACAACGCTAAGCATATCTGCTGGGGATCACGTATTAACAATCCCAAAGGTACAGGGCACTACAGATGTATCACTGACAGCGGCATGTCCTATCACTCAACTGGAGAGCCCACCTACTGGCCCACCGATCCTAACAAAATCCCGGACGTCTTGGACATTCTGGTCTCGAAGGGAATCCCAAGTCACATAATAGACACCAGCAATGTACTCGAATTGTGCTCTGACCACTGCGCTGTTGGGATTCTACTCAACCTACCAGCCAACACTAACTCCAAGAAAAATCGACTGTTTAGGAAAAACACCAACATCGAGCGTTATCAGAATTGGCTGGATAACAACCTGGACTTGACGACCGAGATCTCCACCGGCGAAGACCTGGACAATGCTGTCGATCACCTCAACGCGAGCATACACCAGGCTGCCGTCTATGCAACACCTCCCGCTAGGAGCTCCTCGAGTAACAGCGTCCCTCATAGAGACATCCACCTCTGGTCACCCGATGTAGCTGCACTGGTAGCAGAGAAGAGACGTCTCCGTCGCACGTGGCACAACACAAGGAGTCCATCAGACAAGACCCTGTATAACAGAGCTGCCAAACCCCTCAAAGAGCTTCTAAACTCCCTTCGTAGGAAGTCACTAGAAGCTTTCCTAGAGAACGTCGAGCCTGGGGACCCTCAGTTCAACCTATGGCGGCTGACCAAAAGCATCAAAAAGCCTGCCATAAGGAAGGAACCCATTGAAGATGCCAATGGAACCTGGTGCCGTTCAAACAACGAAAGGGCCGCAGCTTTTGCAAACCACCTGTTTGAGACATTCACCCCCTTCAACAGATGCTCCCAAGAAGAGGCCCAAGAAACGGAAGACTTCCCTGAATGCCCCACCAAATGGCCCTCCCCATCCATGAGGTTGAAACGGATGAGTTAATTCTAGAAATCGCGAAGTTAAACCCGAGCAAGTCGCCTGGTCACGACGGAATCGATGTTTCAGCCATCAAAGCCCTGCCTCTGAGTGGAAAACAGCTCCTACTGAAGATCACAAATAAAAGCTTCCTGATAGGACACTTCCCCACCCAGTGGAAGTGCGCCGAAACCATCCTCATACAAAAACCTGGGAAACCTGCAGACAAACTCGCCTCATATCGTCCGATTAGTTTATTGGCGGTACTCTCCAAAGTAGTCGAAAGACTACTTTTGCGTAGAGTCCGTCCAATAATGGACGAGGCCGGATTGATCCCTGATCACCCGTTTGGCTTCAGAGAATGCCATGGCACACCAGAACAATGCCACAGGATCTCGGGGAGAATCTTGGAGGCTTTCGAGGAGAAAAAGTACTGCACAGGTGTGTTTCTTGACGTTAAACATGCATTCGACAAGGTCTGGCACACTGGCCTTCTCTATAAAATCAAAACCGTGCTTCCTGCCCCATTTTACACGCTCCTAAAGTCATATTTAGAAAACAGGAGCTTCTACGTAAGATGCGGTGATGCGAACTCTGTCATCAAAGACGTCAGAGCCGGAGTCCCCCAAGGAAGCGTTCTAGGACCAGTGCTTTATACCCTCTACACAGCCGACTTGCCGATACTAACCGATCCGGGACTTTTGGCTGCAACATACGCGGACGACACTGCCTTCATGGCTACGAATGAAGTGCCACAGGAGGCTAGTAACCTACTCCAAAGGCAGCTGGACATTACGGGTAGCTGGCTCACGAGATGAAACTTGGTGGTCAACACTGAAAAATGTATACAAACTACATTTACACTAAGGAGAGGCGACTGTCCACCTATCTCACTCGACGGAACCCCCATCCCCAACTCTGACTCTGTCAAATACCTGGGCCTGACGATGGATAGAAGACTTACTTGGAAGCAACATCTGAAGACCAAAAGAGGACAGCTCGACGCAAGGCTGAAAAAGTACCTATGGCTCATCGGGAGAAGGTCTACCCTTCGGCTAAATATTAAGCTGTTGTGGACATATGGTATACCAATCTGGGGCACCGCCAGCCGATCCAACTGCGACCTAATCCAAAAATTCCAAAGCAAAGCGCTAAGGATCATCACGAATGCCCACTTCCTAACGACAAATAAGGAAATACATGCTGAACTGGATATACCATGGGTCTATCATGAGATTTCCAGACTGACCGCAGCCTATCTGGAGCGCCTTGACAGACACGTGAACCCAACAGCACCACCACTAGGCGCCTAAGAAGACTCCACACACTGGATCTGCCACGGGAACGAGATTAATATTACTCTTTAACCAGCATTCCCCCCCTCCCCACAACCCTATACAACCCCGCAACACCCTATTGCAATAACACACAAAATATATAACCGCCAATGTCCAACCACGAAAACTTGCTGATTGTCCCCGGACAGATTGCAAATTCGCTATACTGCTGTCAAACAAAAAAAAAAAACAAATATGTTATATCAGTACAAGTCTTAAATACATTTGTCTTATGCATTTATAATCGGCAATGTCTATTTATTTATATATTATAATGAAGTCTTATGGTATTTATAAAAATACATATATAAATTAATTGTTGAGTGGTACCTTCAAACATAAATGGGCGATTTTGAGAAAGTGTGGCACAAAACCTACTCATGATGGACAGTGGTTGTTCAGTCATGTTGAAGTTTGCTCTAATTCAACGTTAATATGTCAAGTAAAAGAGATAATGAAAAAGCCAACCAAGGTATTCTAAGGTGTATGATGAAACGTTCTTAGGAGCGTTCTATCTGCTGAAGTTTACTTACTGGTTATATTTGGATTTATCGTTAATATTGGAATAAAATTATGGGCAATAAATTAGTTCATAGTTTAATTGTCCAT
>JAECXG010000611.1:0-148824 GCA_018152135.1 Drosophila paulistorum | reverse complement strand
ATATAATTGGGCGATATTGAATAAATTTAATTTCATATGATATGAGATATTCCATATGATATGGATTTTCCCATACGATAAATGGGCGATATAAAATCCGTCATGACATATTTCCATATGATATGAAATATTCATACGGTATGACATATTTCCATATGATATGAAATATTCATACGGTATGCATATTTCCATATTATATGTGTGTTCCCATACGATAAATGGGCAGAATTAATATTTTTAATATTGAGTAAAATTTCTTTTTTTATATAATTGGGCGATATTTAGTAAATTTAATTTCATATGATATGAGATATTCCATATGATATGGATTTTCCCATACGATAAATGGGCGATATAAAATCCGTAATGACATATTTCCATATGATATGAAATATTCATACGGTATGCATATTTCCATATGATATGTGTGTTTTTCCATACGATAAATGGGCAAAATTGATATTTTTAATATTGAGTAAAATTTTTTTTTTTTATAATTGGGCGATATTGAATAAATTTATTTTCATATGATATGAGATATTCCATATGATATGGATTTTCCCATACGATAAATGGGCGATATAAAATCCCTCATGACATATTTCCATATGATATGAAATATTCATACGATATGCATATTTCCATATGATATGTGTGTTTTCCCATACGATAAATGGGCAAAATTTATATTTTTAATATTGAGTAAAATTTTTTTTTTTTTTATAATTGGGCGATATTGAATAAATTTAATTTCATATGATTGCATATTTCCATATGATATGTGTGTTCCCATACGATAAATGAGTAGAATTAATATTTTTAATATTGAGTAAAATTTCTTTTTTTATATAATTGGGCGATATTCAGTAAATTTAATTTCATATGATATGAGATATTCCATATGATATGGATTTTCCCATACGATAAATGGGCGATATAAAATCCGTCATGACATATTGCCATATGATATGAAATATTCATCCGGTATGCATATTTCCACATGATATGTGTGTTTTCCCATAGGATAAATGGGCAAAATTAATATTTTTAACATTGAGTAAAATTTTTTTTATATATAACTGGGCGATATTGAATAAATTTAATTTCATATGCTATGAGATATTCCATATAACATGGATTTTCCCATACGATAAATGGGCGATATAAAATCCGTCATGACATATTTCCATATGATATGAAATATTCATACGGTATGCTTATTTCCATATGATATGTGTGTTTTCCCATACGATAAATGGGCAAAATTAATATTTTTAATATTGACTAAAATTTTTTTTATATATAATTGGGCGATATTGAATAAATTTAATTTCATATGATATGAGATATTCCATATGATATGGATTTTCCCATACGATAAATGGGCGATATAAGATCCGTCATGACATATTTCCATATGATATGCAATATTCACACGGTATGCATATTTCCATATGATATGTGTGTTTTCCCATACGATAAATGGGCAAAATTAATATTTTTAATATTGAGTAACATTTTTTTTATATATAATTGGGCGATATTGAATAAATTTAATTTCATATGATATGAGATATTCCATATGATATGGATTTTCCCATACGATAAATGGGCGATATAAAATCGTAATGACATATTTCCATATGATATGAAATATTGATACGGTATGCATATTTCCATATGATATGTGTGTTTTCCCATACGATAAATGGGCAAAATTAATATTTTTAATATTGAGTAAAATTTCTTTTTTTATATAATTGGGCGATATTGAATAAATTTAATTTCATATGATATGAGATATTCCATATGATATGGATTTTCCCATACGATAAATGGGCGATATAAAATCCGTCATGACATATTTCCATATGATATGAAATATTCATACGGTATGCATATTTCCATATTATATGTGCGTTCCCATACGATAATTGGGCAGAATTAATATTTTTAATATTGAGTAAAATTTCTGTTTTTATATAATTGGGCGATATTTAGTAAGTTTAATTTCATATGATATGAGATATTCCATATGATATGGATTTTCCCATTCGATAAATGGGCGATATAAAATCTCTCATGACATATTTCCATATGATATAAAATATTGATACGGTATGCATATTTCCATATGATATGTGTGTTTTCCCATACGATAAATGGGCAAAATTAATATTTTTAATATCGAGTAAAAGTTTTTTTTTATATAATTGGTCGATATTGAATAAATTTAATTTCATATGATATGAGATATTCCATATGATATGGATTTTCCCATACGATAAATGGGCGATATAAAATCCGTCATGACATATTTCCATATAATATGAAATATTCATACGGTATGCATATTTCCATATTATATGTGTGTTCCCATACGATAAAAGGGCAGAATTAATTTTTTTAATATTGAGTAAAATTTCTTTTTTTATATAATTGGGCGATATTTAGTAAATTTAATTTCATATGATATGAGATATTCCATATGATATGGATTTTCCCATACGATAAATGGGCGATATAAAATCCCTCATGACATATTTCCATATGATATGAAATATTCATACGGTATGCATATTTCCATATGATATGTGTGTTTTCCCATACGATAAATGGGCAAAATTAATATTTTAAATATCGAGTAAAAGTTTTTTTTTATATAATTGGGCGATATTGAATAAATTTAATTTCATATGATATGAGATATTCCATATGATATGGATTTTCCCATACGATAAATGGGCGATATAAAATCCGTCATGACATATTTCCATATGATATGAAATATTCATACGGTATGCATATTTCCATATTATATGTGTGTTCCCATACGATAATTGGGCAGAATTAATATTTTTAATATTGAGTAAAATTTCTGTTTTTATATAATTGGGCGATATTTAGTAAATTTAATTTCATATGATATGAGATATTCCATATGATATGGATTTTCCCATTCGATAAATGGGCGATATAAAATCTCTCATGACATATTTCCATATGATATAAAATATTGATACGGTATGCATATTTCCATATGATATGTGTGTTTTCCCATACGATAAATTGGCAAAATTAATATTTTTAATATTGAGTAAAATTTCTTTTTTTATATAATTGGGCGATATTTAGTAAATTTAATTTCATATGATATGAGATATTCCATATGATATGGATTTTCCCATACGATAAATGGGCGATATAAAATCGTAATGACATATTTCCATATGATATGAAATATTCATACGGTATGCATATTTCCATATGATATGTGTGTTTTCCCATACGATAAATGGGCAAAATTGATATTTTTAATATTGAGTAAAATTTTTTTTTTTTTTATAATTGGGCGATATTGAATAAATTTAATTTCATATGATATGAGATATTCCATATGATATGGATTTTCCCATTCGATAAATGGGCGATATAAAATCTCTCATGACATATTTCCATATGATATAAAATATTGATACGGTATGCATATTTCCATATGATATGTGTGTTTTCCCATACGATAAATTGGCAAAATTAATATTTTTAATATTGAGTAAAATTTCTTTTTTTATATAACTGGGCGATATTTAGTAAATTTAATTTCATATGATATGAGATATTCCATATGATATGGATTTTCCCATACGATAAATGGGCGATATAAAATCGTAATGACATATTTCCATATGATATGAAATATTCATACGGTATGCATATTTCCATATTATATGTGTGTTTCCCATACGATAAAAGGGCAGAATTAATATTTTTAATATTGAGTAAAATTTCTTTTTTATATAATTGGGCGATATTTAGTAAATTTAATTTCATATGATATGAGATATTCCATATGATATGGATTTTCCCATACGATAAATGGGCGATATAAAATCCCTCATGACATATTTCCATATGATATGAAATATTCATACGGTATGCATATTTCCATATGATATGTGTGTTTTCCCATACGATAAATGGGCAAAATTAATATTTTTAATATCGAGTAAAAGTTTTTTTTTATATAATTGGGCGATATTGAATAAATTTAATTTCATATGATATGAGATATTCCATATGATATGGATTTTCCCATACGATAAATGGGCGATATAAAATCCGTCATGACATATTTCCATATGATATGAAATATTCATACGGTATGCATATTTCCATATTATATGTGTGTTCCCATACGATAAAAGGGCAGAATTAATTTTTTTAATATTGAGTAAAATTTCTTTTTATATGATTGGGCGATATTTAGTAAATTTAATTTCATATGTTATGAGATATTCCATATGATATGGATTTTCCCATACGATAAATGGGCGATATAAAATCCCTCATGACATATTTCCATATGATATGAAATATTCATACGGTATGCATATTTCCATATGATATGTGTGTTTTCCAATACGATAAATGGGCAAAATTAATATTTTTAATATTGAGTAACATTTTTTTTATATATAATTGGGCGATATTGAATAAATTTAATTCCATATGATATGAGATATTCCATATGATATGGATTTTCCCATACGATAAATGGGCGATATAAAATCCGTCATGACATATTTCCATATGATATGAAATATTCATACGGTATGCATATTTCCATATTATATGTGTGTTCCCATACGATAATTGGGCAGAATTAATATTTTTAATATTGAGTAAAATTTCTGTTTTTATATAATTGGGCGATATTTAGTAAATTTAATTTCATATGATATGAGATATTCCATATGATATGGATTTTCCCATTCGATAAATGGGCGATATAAAATCCGTCATGACATATTTCCATATGATATAAAATATTGATACGGTATGCATATTTCCATATGATATGTGTGTTTTCCCATACGATAAATGGGCAAAATTAATATTTTTAATATTGAGTAAAATTTCTTTTTTTATATAATTGGGCGATATTTAGTAAATTTAATTTCATATGATATGAGATATTCCATATGATATGGATTTTCCCATACGATAAATGGGCGATATAAAATCCGTAATGACATATTTCCATATGATATGAAATATTCATACGGTATGCATATTTCCATATGATATGTGTGTTTTCCCATACGATAAATGGGCAAAATTGATATTTTTAATATTGAGTAAAATTTTTTTTTTTTTGTATAATTGGGCGATATTGAATAAATTTAATTTCATATGATATGAGATATTCCATATGATATGGATTTTCCCATACGATAAATGGGCGATATAAAATCCGTCATGACATATTTCCATATGATATGAAATATTCATACGGTATGCATATTTCCATATTATATGTGTGTTCCCATACGATAAATGGGCAGAATTAATATTTTTAATATTGATTAAAATTTCTTTTTTTATATAATTGGGCGGTATTTAGTAAATTTAATTTCATATGATATGAGATATTCCATATGATATGGATTTTCCCATACGATAAATGGGCGATATAAAATCGTAATGACATATTTCCATATGATATGAAATATTCATACGGTATGCATATTTCCATATGATATGTGTGTTTTCCCATACGATAAATGGGCAAAATTGATTTTTTTAATATTGAGTAAAATTTTTTTTTTTTATAATTGGGCGATATTGAATAAATTTAATTTCATATGATATGAGATATTCCATATGATATGGATTTTCCCATACGATAAATGGGCGATATAAAATCCGTCATGACATATTTCCATATGATATGAAATATTCATACGGTATGCATATTTCCATATTATATGTGTGTTCCCATACGATAAAAGGGCAGAATTAATTTTTTTAATATTGAGTAAAATTTCTTTTTATATGATTGGGCGATATTTAGTAAATTTAATTTCATATGTTATGAGATATTCCATATGATATGGATTTTCCCATACGATAAATGGGCGATATAAAATCCCTCATGACATATTTCCATATGATATGAAATATTCATACGGTATGCATATTTCCATATGATATGTGTGTTTTCCCATACGATAAATGGGCAAAATTAATATTTTTAATATTGAGTAACATTTTTTTTTATATAATTGGGCGATATTGAATAAATTTAATTCCATATGATATGAGATATTCCATATGATATGGATTTTCCCATACGATAAATGGGCGATATAAAATCCGTCATGACATATTTCCATATGATATGAAATATTCATACGGTATGCATATTTCCATATTATATGTGTGTTCCCATACGATAATTGGGCAGAATTAATATTTTTAATATTGAGTAAAATTTCTGTTTTTATATAATTGGGCGATATTTAGTAAATTTAATTTCATATGATATGAGATATTCCATATGATATGGATTTTCCCATTCGATAAATGGGCGATATAAAATCCGTCATGACATATTTCCATATGATATAAAATATTGATACGGTATGCATATTTCCATATGATATGTGTGTTTTCCCATACGATAAATGGGCAAAATTAATATTTTTAATATTGAGTAAAATTTTTTTTTTATATAATTGGGCGATATTTAGTAAATTTAATTTCATATGATATGAGATATTCCATATGATATGGATTTTCCCATACGATAAATGGGCGATATAAAATCGTAATGACATATTTCCATATGATATGAAATATTCATACGGTATGCATATTTCCATATGATATGTGTGTTTTCCCATACGATAAATGGGCAAAATTGATATTTTTAATATTGAGTAAAATTTTTTTTTTTTTGTATAATTGGGCGATATTGAATAAATTTAATTTCATATGATATGAGATATTCCATATGATATGGATTTTCCCATACGATAAATGGGCGATATAAAATCCGTCATGACATATTTCCATATGATATGAAATATTCATACGGTATGCATATTTCCATATTATATGTGTGTTCCCATACGATAAATGGGCAGAATTAATATTTTTAATATTGAGTAAAATTTCTTTTTTTTATAATTGGGCGATATTTAGTAAATTTAATTTCATATGATATGAGATATTCCATATGATATGGATTTTCCCATACGATAAATGGGCGATATAAAATCCGTCATGACATATTTCCATATGATATGAAATATTCATACGGTATGCATATTTCCATATGATATGTGTGTTTTCCCATACGATAAATGGGCAAAATTAATATTTTTAATATTGAGTAACATTTTTTTTTATATAATTGGGCGATATTGAATAAATTTAATTTCATATGATATGAGATATTCCATATGATATGGATTTTCCCATACGATAAATGGGCGATATAAAATCCGTCATGACATATTTCCATATGATATGAAATATTCATACGGTATGCATATTTCCATATTATATGTGTGTTCCCATACGATAAATGGGCAGAATTAATATTTTTAATATTGAGTAAAATTTCTTTTTTTATATAATTGGGCGGTATTTAGTAAATTTAATTTCATATGATATGAGATATTCCATATGATATGGATTTTCCCATACGATAAATGGGCGATATAAAATCCGTCATGACATATTTCCATATGATATGAAATATTCATACGGTATGCATATTTCCATATGATATGTGTGTTTTCCCATACGATAAATGGGCAAAATTAATATTTTTATTATTGAGTAAAATTTTTTTTATATATAATTGGGCGATATTGAATAAATTTAATTTCATATGATATGAGATATTCCATATGATATGGATTTTCCCATACGATAAATGGGCGATATAAAATCCGTCATGACATATTTCCATATGATATGAAATATTCATACGGTATGCATATTTCCATATGATATGTGTGTTTTCCCATACGATAAATGGGCAAAATTAATATTTTTAATATTGAGTAAAATTTTTTTTTTTATAATTGGGCGATATTGAATAAATTTAATTTCATATGATATGAGATATTCCATATGATATGGATTTTCCCATACGATAAATGGGCGATATAAAATCCGTCATGACATATTTCCATATGATATGAAATATTCATACGGTATGCATATTTCCATATTATATGTGTGTTCCCATACGATAATTGGGCAGAATTAATATTTTTAATATTGAGTAAAATTTCTTTTTTTATATAATTGGGCGATATTTAGTAAATTTAATTTCATATGATATGAGATATTCCATATGATATGGATTTTCCCATACGATAAATGGGCGATATAAAATCCCTCATGACATATTTCCATATGATATGAAATATTCATACGGTATGCATATTTCCATATGATATGTGTGTTTTCCCATACGATAAATGGGCAAAATTAATATTTTTAATATTGAGTAAAATTTTTTTTTTTTATATAATTGGGCGATATTGAATAAATTTAATTTCATATGATATGAGATATTCCATATGATATGGATTTTCCCATACGATAAATGGGCGATATAAAATCCGTCATGACATATTTCCATATGATATGAAATATTCATACGGTATGCATATTTCCATATTATATGTGTGTTTTCCCATACGATAAATGGGCAGAATTAATTTTTTTAATATTGAGTAAAATTTTTTTTTATATAATTGGGCGATATTAAGTAAATTTAATTTCATATGATATGAGATATTCCATATGATATGGATTTTCCCATACGATAAATGGGCGATATAAAATCCGTCATGACATATTTCCATATGATATGAAATATTCATACGGTATGCATATTTCCATATGATATGTGTGTTTTCCCATACGATAAATGGGCAAAATTAATATTTTTAATATTGAGTAAAATTTTTTTTTTTATATAATTGGGCGATATTGAATAAATTTAATTTCATATGATATGAGATATTCCATATGATATGGATTTTCCCATACGATAAATGGGCGATATAAAATCCGTCATTACATATTTCCATATGATATGAAATATTCATACGGTATGCATATTTCCATATTATATGTGTGTTCCCATACGATAAATTGGCGGAATTAATATTTTTAATATTGAGTAAAATTTCTTTTTTTATATAATTGGGCGATATTTAGTAAATTTAATTTCATATGATATGAGATATTCCATATGATATGGATTTTCCCATACGATAAATGGGCGATATAAAATCCGTCATGACATATTTCCATATGATATGAAATATTCATACGGTATGCATATTTCCATATGATATGTGTGTTTTCCCATACGATAAATGGGCAAAATTGATATTTTTAATATTGAGTAAAATTTTTTGTTTTTTATAATTGGGCGATATTGAATAAATTTAATTTCATATGATATGAGATATTCCATATGATATGGATTTTCCCATACGATAAATGGGCGATATAAAATCCGTCATGACATATTTCCATATGATATGAAATATTCATACGGTATGCATATTTCCATATGATATGTGTGTTTTCCCATACGATAAATGGGCAAAATTTATATTTTTAATATTGAGTAAAATTTTTTTTTTTTTATAATTGGGCGATATTGAATAAATTTAATTTCATATGATATGAGATATTCCATATGATATGGATTTTCCCATACGATAAATGGGCGATATAAAATCCGTCATGACATATTTCCATATGATATGAAATATTCATACGGTATGCATATTTCCATATTATATGTGTGTTCCCATACGATAAATGGGCAAAATTAATATTTTTAATATTGAGTAAAATTTCTTTTTATATGATTGGGCGATATTTAGTAAATTTAATTTCATATGTTATGAAATATTCCATATGATATGGATTTTCCCATACGATAAATGGGCGATATAAAATCCGTCATGACATATTTCCATATGATATGAAATATTCATACGGTATGCATATTTCCATATTATATGTGTGTTCCCATACGATAAATGGGCAGAATTAATATTTTTAATATTGAGTAAAATTTCTTTTTTTATATAATTGGGCGATATTTAGTAAATTTAATTTCATATGATATGAGATATTCCATATGATATGGATTTTCCCATACGATAAATGGGCGATATAAAATCCGTCATGACATATTTCCATATGATATGAAATATTCATACGGTATGCATATTTCCATATGATATGTGTGTTCCCATACGATAAATGGGCAGAATTAATATTTTTAATATTGAGTAAAATTTTTTGTTTTTTATAATTGGGCGATATTGAATAAATTTAATTTCATATGATATGAGATATTCCATATGATATGGATTTTCCCATACGATAAATGGGCGATATAAAATCCGTCATGACATATTTCCATATGATATGAAATATTCATACGGTATGCATATTTCCATATTATATGTGTGTTCCCATACGATAAATGGGCAGAATTAATTTTTTTAATATTGAGTAAAATTTCTTTTTTATATGAATTGGGCGATATTTAGTAAATTTAATTTCATATGTTATGAAATATTCCATATGATATGGATTTTCCCATACGATAAATGGGCGATATAAAATCCCTCATGACATATTTCCATATGATATGAAATATTCATACGGTATGCATATTTCCATATTATATGTGTGTTCCCATACGATAATTGGGCAGAATTAATATTTTTAATATTGAGTAAAATTTCTTTTTTTATATAATTGGGCGATATTTAGTAAATTTAATTTCATATGATATGAGATATTCCATATGATATGGATTTTCCCATACGATAAATGGGCGATATAAAATCCCTCATGACATATTTCCATATGATATGAAATATTCATACGGTATGCATATTTCCATATGATATGTGTGTTTTCCCATACGATAAATGGGCAAAATTAATATTTTTAATATTGAGTAACATTTTTTTAATTATAATTGGGCGATATTGAATAAATTTAATTTCATATGATATGAGATATTCCATATGATATGGATTTTCCCATACGATAAATGGGCGATATAAAATCCGTCATGACATATTTCCATATGATATGAAATATTCATACGGTATGCATATTTCCATATTATATGTGTGTTCCCATACGATAATTGGGCAGAATTAATATTTTTAATATTGAGTAAAATTTCTGTTTTTATATAATTGGGCGATATTTAGTAAATTTAATTTCATATGATATGAGATATTCCATATGATATGGATTTTCCCATACGATAAATGGGCGATATAAAATCCGTAATGACATATTTCCATATGATATGAAATATTCATACGGTATGCATATTTCCATATGATATGTGTGTTTTCCCATACGATAAATGGGCAAAATTAATATTTTTATTATTGAGTAAAATTTTTTTTATATATAATTGGGCGATATTGAATAAATTTAATTTCATATGATATGAGATATTCCATATGATATGGATTTTCCCATACGATAAATGGGCGATATAAAATCCGTCATGACATATTTCCATATGATATGAAATATTCATACGGTATGCATATTTCCATATTATATGTGTGTTCCCATACGATAATTGGGCAGAATTAATATTTTTAATATTGAGTAAAATTTCTGTTTTTATATAATTGGGCGATAATTAGTAAATTTAATTTCATATGATATGAGATATTCCATATGATATGGATTTTCCCATACGATAAATGGGCGATATAAAATCCGTAATGACATATTTCCATATGATATGAAATATTCATACGGTATGCATATTTCCATATGATATGTGTGTTTTCCCATACGATAAATGGGCAAAATTGATATTTTTAATATTGAGTAAAATTTTTTTTTTTTTAATAATTGGGCGATATTGAATAAATTTAATTTCATATGATATGAGATATTCCATATGATATGGATTTTCCCATACGATAAATGGGCGATATAAAATCCCTCATGACATATTTCCATATGATATGAAATATTCATACGATATGCATATTTCCATATGATATGTGTGATTTCCCATACGATAAATGGGCAAAATTTATATTTTTAATATTGAGTAAAATTTTTTTTTTTTTATAATTGGGCGATATTGAATAAATTTAATTTCATATGATATGAGATATTCCATATGATATGGATTTTCCCATACGATAAATGGGCGATATAAAATCCGTCATGACATATTTCCATATGATATGAAATATTCATACGGTATGCATATTTCCATATTATATGTGTGTTCCCATACGATAAATGAGTAGAATTAATATTTTTAATATTGAGTAAAATTTTTTTTTTTTTATAATTGGGCGATATTGAATAAATTTAATTTCATATGATATGAGATATTCCATATGATATGGATTTTCCCATACGATAAATGGGCGATATAAAATCGTAATGACATATTTCCATATGATATGAAATATTCATACGGTATGCATATTTCCATATGATATGTGTGTTTTCCCATACGATAAATGGGCAAAATTAATATTTTTAATATTGAGTAACATTTTTTTTATATATAATTGGGCGATATTGAATAAATTTAATTTCATATGCTATGAGATATTCCATATGACATGGATTTTCCCATACGATAAATGGGCGATATAAAATCCGTCATGACATATTTCCATATGATATGAAATATTCAAACGGTATGCATATTTCCATATGATATGTGTGTTTTCCCATACGATAAATGGGCAAAATTAATATTTTTAATATTGACTAAAATTTTTTTTATATATAATTGGGCGATATTGAATAAATTTAATTTCATATGATATGAGATATTCCATATGATATGGATTTTCCCATACGATAAATGGGCGATATAAAATCCGTCATGACATATTTCCATATGATATGAAATATTCATACGGTATGCATATTTCCATATTATATGTGTGTTCCCATACGATAATTGGGCAGAATTAATATTTTTAATATTGAGTAAAATATCTTTTTTTATATAATTGGGCGATATTTAGTAAATTTAATTTCATATGATATGAGATATTCCATATGATATGGATTTTCCCATACGATAAATGGGCGATATAAAATCCCTCATGACATATTTCCATATGATATGAAATATTGATACGGTATGCATATTTCCATATGATATGTGTGTTTTCCCATACGATAAATGGGCAAAATTAATATTTTTAATATCGAGTAAAAGTTTTTTTTTTATATAATTGGGCGATATTGAATAAATTTAATTTCATATGATGTGAGATATTCCATATGATATGGATTTTCCCATACGATAAATGGGCGATATAAAATCCGTCATGACATATTTCCATATGATATGAAATATTCATACGGTATGCATATTTCCATATTATATGTGTGTTCCCATACGATAAATGGGCAGAATTAATTTTTTTAATATTGAGTAAAATTTCTTTTTATATGATTGGGCGATATTAAGTAAATTTAATTTCATATGTTATGAGATATTCCATATGATATGGATTTTCCCATACGATAAATGGGCGATATAAAATCGTAATGACATATTTCCATATGATATGAAATATTCATACGGTATGCATATTTCCATATGATATGTGTGTTTTCCCATACGATAAATGGGCAAAATTAATATTTTTAATATTGAGTAACATTTTTTTTATATATAATTGGGCGATATTGAATAAATTTAATTTCATATGATATGAGATATTCCATATGATATGGATTTTCCCATACGATAAATGGGCGATATAAAATCCGTCATGACATATTTCCATATGATATGAAATATTCATACGGTATGCATATTTCCATATTATATGTGTGTTCCCATACGATAATTGGGCAGAATTAATATTTTTAATATTGAGTAAAATTTCTGTTTTTATATAATTGGGCGATATTTAGTAAATTTAATTTCATATGATATGAGATATTCCATATGATATGGATTTTCCCATACGATAAATGGGCGATATAAAATCGTAATGACATATTTCCATATGATATGAAATATTCATACGGTATGCATATTTCCATATGATATGTGTGTTTTCCCATACGATAAATGGGCAAAATTGATATTTTTCATATTGAGTAAAATTTTTTTTTTTTGTATAATTGGGCGATATTGAATAAATTTAATTTCATATGATATGAGATATTCCATATGATATGGATTTTCCCATACGATAAATGGGCGATATAAAATCCCTCATGACATATTTCCATATGATATGAAATATTCATACGATATGCATATTTCCATATGATATGTGTGATTTCCCATACGATAAATGGGCAAAATTTATATTTTTAATATTGAGTAAAATTTTTTTTTTTTATAATTGGGCGATATTGAATAAATTTAATTTCATATGATATGAGATATTCCATATGATATGGATTTTCCCATACGATAAATGGGCGATATAAAATCCGTCATGACATATTTCCTTATGATATGAAATATTCATACGGTATGCATATTTCCATATTATATGTGTGTTCCCATACGATAAATGAGTAGAATTAATATTTTTAATATTGAGTAAAATCAAACCTTGCAGTTTAGCCGGCTCGAGGTCAATCTTCCAAAAGAAGATTATTTCAAAGGCAACACAAAAAGGTGAGCAGGTTGTCTGTATAGCTATTTCAAGAACTACCAAGTTCTATCATCAGCAGACTTTGCTAAAGAACTCCGGAATTGCATCCTTTTTCTATGTGGTACAATATACCGTATATGAAATAACAGGTCGTGATATTAGTTTGGTAAGGCGAAGCTCTTACACTAATTTTTCATAGCGCCTAAGGGTATGCACAAAAAGGTGGTCTTCGGGTTTGTAGGCTTTACCAACTTTTTTCGCTTCATTTGGTTGTTACAATTCCCAACCAATTCTAGCGTTGAAGACATGGTATGGCTATTGCAATTCCGGAGTTCTTTAGCAAAGTCTGCTGATGATAGAACTTGGTAGTTCTTGAAATAGCTATACAGACAACCTGCTCACCTTTTTGTGTTGCCTTTGAAATAATCTTCTTTGGAAGATTGACCTCGAGCCGGCTAAACTGCAAGGTTTGATTTAAATTTCAATAGGTCGTAATCTAACCAGATAACACCAACGGAAGGCACGCCGTTACTTTGGAATTTTTATTCCAAAAAAACCCTTTTCTATGTGGTACAATATACCGTATATGAAATAACAGGTCGTGATATTAGTTTGGTAAGGCGAAGCTCTTACACTAATTTTTCATAGCGCCTAAGGGTATGCACAAAAAGGTGGTCTTCGGGTTTGTAGGCTTTACCAACTTTTTTCGCTTCATTTGGTTGTTACAATTCCCAACCAATTCTAGCGTTGAAGACATGGTATGGCTATTGCAATTCCGGAGTTCTTTAGCAAAGTCTGCTGATGATAGAACTTGGTAGTTCTTGAAATAGCTATACAGACAACCTGCTCACCTTTTGTGTTGCCTTTGAAATAATCTTCTTTGGAAGATTGACCTCGAGCCGGCTAAACTGCAAGGTTTGATTTAAATTTCAATAGGTCGTAATCTAACCAGATAACACCAACGGAAGGCACGCCGTTACTTTGGAATTTTTATTCCAAAAAAAACCCTTTTTCTATGTGGTACAATATACCGTATATGAAATAACAGGTCGTGATATTAGTTTGGTAAGGCGAAGCTCTTACACTAATTTTTCATAGCGCCTAAGGGTATGCACAAAAAGGTGGTCTTCGGGTTTGTAGGCTTTACCAACTTTTTTCGCTTCATTTGGTTGTTACAATTCCCAACCAATTCTAGCGTTGAAGACATGGTATGGCTATTGCAATTCCGGAGTTCTTTAGCAAAGTCTGCTGATGATAGAACTTGGTAGTTCTTGAAATAGCTATACAGACAACCTGCTCACCTTTTTGTGTTGCCTTTGAAATAATCTTCTTTTGGAAGATTGACCTCGAGCCGGCTAAACTGCAAGGTTTGATTTAAATTTCAATAGGTCGTAATCTAACCAGATAACACCAACGGAAGGCACGCCGTTACTTTGGAATTTTTATTCCAAAAAACCCCTTTTTCTATGTGGTACAATATACCGTATATGAAATAACAGGTCGTGATATTAGTTTGGTAAGGCGAAGCTCTTACACTAATTTTTCATAGCGCCTAAGGGTATGCACAAAAAGGTGGTCTTCGGGTTTGTAGGCTTTACCAACTTTTTCCGCTTCATTTGGTTGTTACAATTCCCAACCAATTCTAGCGTTGAAGACATGGTATGGCTATTGCAATTCCGGAGTTCTTTAGCAAAGTCTGCTGATGATAGAACTTGGTAGTTCTTGAAATAGCTATACAGACAACCTGCTCACCTTTTTGTGTTGCCTTTGAAATAATCTTCTTTTGGAAGATTGACCTCGAGCCGGCTAAACTGCAAGGTTTGATTTAAATTTCAATAGGTCGTAATCTAACCAGATATTGAGTAAAATTTTTTTTTTTTTTATAATTGGGCGATATTGAATAAATTTAATTTCATATGATATGAGATATTCCATATGATATGGATTTTCCCATACGATAAATGGGCGATATAAAATCCGTCATGACATATTTCCATATGATATGAAATATTCATACGGTATGCATATTTCCATATTATATGTGTGTTCCCATACGATAAATGGGCAGAATTAATTTTTTTAATATTGAGTAAAATTTCTTTTTATATGATTGGGCGATATTTAGTAAATTTAATTTCATATGTTATGAAATATTCCATATGATATGGATTTTCCCATACGATAAATGGGCGATATAAAATCCGTCATGACATATTTCCATATGATATGAAATATTCATACGGTATGCCTATTTCCATATTATATGTGTGTTCCCATACGATAAATGGGTAGAATTAATATTTTTAATATTGAGTAAAATTTCTTTTTTTATATAATTGGGCGATATTTAGTAAATTTAATTTCATATGATATGAGATATTCCATATGATATGGATTTTCCCATACGATAAATGGGCGATATAAAATCCGTCATGACATATTTCCATATGATATGAAATATTCATACGGTATGCATATTTCCATATTATATGTGTGTTCCCATACGATAAATGGGCAGAATTAATTTTTTTAATATTGAGTAAAATTTCTTTTTTTATATAATTGGGCGATATTGAATAAATTTAATTTCATATGATATGAGATATTCCATATGATATGGATTTTCCCATACGATAAATGGGCGATATAAAATCCGTCATGACATATTTCCATATGATATGAAATATTCATACGGTATGCATATTTCCATATTATATGTGTGTTTTCCCATACGATAAATGGGCAAAATTGATATTTTTAATATTGAGTAAAATTTTTTTTTTTGTATAATTGGGCGATATTGAATAAATTTAATTTCATATGATATGAGATATTCCATATGATATGGATTTTCCCATACGATAAATGGGCGATATAAAATCCGTCATGACATATTTCCATATGATATGAAATATTCATACGGTATGCATATTTCCATATTATATGTGTGTTCCCATACGATAAATGAGTAGAATTAATATTTTTAATATTGAGTAAAATTTTTTTTTTTTTTATAATTGGGCGATATTGAATAAATTTAATTTCATATGATATGAGATATTCCATATGATATGGATTTTCCCATACGATAAATGGGCGATATAAAATCCGTCATGACATATTTCCATATGATATGAAATATTCATACGGTATGCATATTTCCATATTATATGTGTGTTCCCATACGATAAATGGGCAGAATTAATTTTTTTAATATTGAGTAAAATTTCTTTTTATATGATTGGGCGATATTTAGTAAATTTAATTTCATATGTTATGAAATATTCCATATGATATGGATTTTCCCATACGATAAATGGGCGATATAAAATCCCTCATGACATATTTCCATATGATATGAAATATTCATACGGTATGCCTATTTCCATATTATATGTGTGTTCCCATACGATAAATGGGTAGAATTAATATTTTTAATATTGAGTAAAATTTCTTTTTTATATAATTGGGCGATATTTAGTAAATTTAATTTCATATGATATGAGATATTCCATATGATATGGATTTTCCCATACGATAAATGGGCGATATAAAATCCGTCATGACATATTTCCATATGATATGAAATATTCATACGGTATGCATATTTCCACATGATATGTGTGTTTTTCCCATAGGATAAATGGGCAAAATTAATATTTTTAACATTGAGAAAATTTTTTTTTATATAACTGGGCGATATTGAATAAATTTAATTTCATATGCTATGAGATATTCCATATGACATGGATTTTCCCATACGATAAATGGGCGATATAAAATCCGTCATGACATATTTCCATATGATATGAAATATTCAAACGGTATGCATATTTCCATATGATATGTGTGTTTTCCCATACGATAAATGGGCAAAATTAATATTTTTAATATTGACTAAAATTTTTTTTATATATAATTGGGCGATATTGAATAAATTTAATTTCATATGATATGAGATATTCCATATGATATGGATTTTCCCATACGATAAATGGGCGATATAAAATCCGTCATGACATATTTCCATATGATATGAAATATTCATACGGTATGCATATTTCCATATTATATGTGTGTTCCCATACGATAATTGGGCAGAATTAATATTTTTAATATTGAGTAAAATTTCTTTTTTTATATAATTGGGCGATATTTAGTAAATTTAATTTCATATGATATGAGATATTCCATATGATATGGATTTTCCCATACGATAAATGGGCGATATAAAATCCTCATGACATATTTCCATATGATATGAAATATTGATACGGTATGCATATTTCCATATGATATGTGTGTTTTCCCATACGATAAATGGGCAAAATTAATATTTTTAATATCGAGTAAAAGTTTTTTTTTATATAATTGGGCGATATTGAATAAATTTAATTTCATATGATGTGAGATATTCCATATGATATGGATTTTCCCATACGATAAATGGGCGATATAAAATCCGTCATGACATATTTCCATATGATATGAAATATTCATACGGTATGCATATTTCCATATTATATGTGTGTTCCCATACGATAAATGGGCAGAATTAATTTTTTTAATATTGACTAAAATTTCTTTTTATATGATTGGGCGATATTAAGTAAATTTAATTTCATATGTTATGAGATATTCCATATGATATGGATTTTCCCATACGATAAATGGGCGATATAAAATCGTAATGACATATTTCCATATGATATGAAATATTCATACGGTATGCATATTTCCATATGATATGTGTGTTTTCCCATACGATAAATGGGCAAAATTAATATTTTTAATATTGAGTAACATTTTTTTTATATATAATTGGGCGATATTGAATAAATTTAATTTCATATGATATGAGATATTCCATATGATATGGATTTTCCCATACGATAAATGGGCGATATAAAATCCGTCATGACATATTTCCATATGATATGAAATATTCATACGGTATGCATATTTCCATATTATATGTGTGTTCCCATACGATAATTGGGCAGAATTAATATTTTTAATATTGAGTAAAATTTCTGTTTTTATATAATTGGGCGATATTTAGTAAATTTAATTTCATATGATATGAGATATTCCATATGATATGGATTTTCCCATACGATAAATGGGCGATATAAAATCGTAATGACATATTTCCATATGATATGAAATATTCATACGGTATGCATATTTCCATATGATATGTGTGTTTTCCCATACGATAAATGGGCAAAATTGATATTTTTAATATTGAGTAAAATTTTTTTTTTTGTATAATTGGGCGATATTGAATAAATTTAATTTCATATGATATGAGATATTCCATATGATATGGATTTTCCCATACGATAAATGGGCGATATAAAATCCCTCATGACATATTTCCATATGATATGAAATATTCATACGATATGCATATTTCCATATGATATGTGTGATTTCCCATACGATAAATGGGCAAAATTTATATTTTTAATATTGAGTAAAATTTTTTTTTTTTATAATTGGGCGATATTGAATAAATTTAATTTCATATGATATGAGATATTCCATATGATATGGATTTTCCCATACGATAAATGGGCGATATAAAATCCGTCATGACATATTTCCATATGATATGAAATATTCATACGGTATGCATATTTCCATATTATATGTGTGTTCCCATACGATAAATGAGTAGAATTAATATTTTTAATATTGAGTAAAATTTTTTTTTTTATAATTGGGCGATATTGAATAAATTTAATTTCATATGATATGAGATATTCCATATGATATGGATTTTCCCATACGATAAATGGGCGATATAAAATCCGTCATGACATATTTCCATATGATATGAAATATTCATACGGTATGCATATTTCCATATTATATGTGTGTTCCCATACGATAAATGAGTAGAATTAATATTTTTAATATTGAGTAAAATTTTTTTTTTTTTATAATTGGGCGATATTGAATAAATTTAATTTCATATGATATGAGATATTCCATATGATATGGATTTTCCCATACGATAAATGGGCGATATAAAATCCGTCATGACATATTTCCATATGATATGAAATATTCATACGGTATGCATATTTCCATATGATATGTGTGTTCCCATACGATAAATGGGCAGAATTAATTTTTTTAATATTGAGTAAAATTTCTTTTTATATGATTGGGCGATATTTAGTAAATTTAATTTCATATGTTATGAAATATTCCATATGATATGGATTTTCCCATACGATAAATGGGCGATATAAAATCCCTCATGACATATTTCCATATGATATGAAATATTCATACGGTATGCCTATTTCCATATTATATGTGTGTTCCCATACGATAAATGGGTAGAATTAATATTTTTAATATTGAGTAAAATTTCTTTTTTTATATAATTGGGCGATATTTAGTAAATTTAATTTCATATGATATGAGATATTCCATATGATATGGATTTTCCCATACGATAAATGGGCGATATAAAATCCGTCATGACATATTTCCATATGATATGAAATATTCATACGGTATGCATATTTCCACATGATATGTGTGTTTTCCCATAGGATAAATGGGCAAAATTAATATTTTTAACATTGAGAAAATTTTTTTTATATATAACTGGGCGATATTGAATAAATTTAATTTCATATGCTATGAGATATTCCATATGACATGGATTTTCCCATACGATAAATGGGCGATATAAAATCCGTCATGACATATTTCCATATGATATGAAATATTCAAACGGTATGCATATTTCCATATGATATGTGTGTTTTCCCATACGATAAATGGGCAAAATTAATATTTTTAATATTGACTAAAATTTTTTTTATATATAATTGGGCGATATTGAATAAATTTAATTTCATATGATATGAGATATTCCATATGATATGGATTTTCCCATACGATAAATGGGCGATATAAAATCCGTCATGACATATTTCCATATGATATGAAATATTCATACGGTATGCATATTTCCATATTATATGTGTGTTCCCATACGATAATTGGGCAGAATTAATATTTTTAATATTGAGTAAAATTTCTTTTTTATATAATTGGGCGATATTTAGTAAATTTAATTTCATATGATATGAGATATTCCATATGATATGGATTTTCCCATACGATAAATGGGCGATATAAAATCCCTCATGACATATTTCCATATGATATGAAATATTCATACGGTATGCATATTTCCATATTATATGTGTGTTCCCATACGATAAATGGGCAGAATTAATTTTTTTAATATTGAGTAAAATTTCTTTTATATGATTGGGCGATATTAAGTAAATTTAATTTCATATGTTATGAGATATTCCATATGATATGGATTTTCCCATACGATAAATGGGCGATATAAAATCGTAATGACATATTTCCATATGATATGAAATATTCATACGGTATGCATATTTCCATATGATATGTGTGTTTTCCCATACGATAAATGGGCAAAATTAATATTTTTAATATTGAGTAACATTTTTTTTATATATAATTGGGCGATATTGAATAAATTTAATTTCATATGATATGAGATATTCCATATGATATGGATTTTCCCATACGATAAATGGGCGATATAAAATCCGTCATGACATATTTCCATATGATATGAAATATTCATACGGTATGCATATTTCCATATTATATGTGTGTTCCCATACGATAATTGGGCAGAATTAATATTTTTAATATTGAGTAAAATTTCTGTTTTTATATAATTGGGCGATATTTAGTAAATTTAATTTCATATGATATGAGATATTCCATATGATATGGATTTTCCCATACGATAAATGGGCGATATAAAATCGTAATGACATATTTCCATATGATATGAAATATTCATACGGTATGCATATTTCCATATGATATGTGTGTTTTCCCATACGATAAATGGGCAAAATTGATATTTTTAATATTGAGTAAAATTTTTTTTTTTTTGTATAATTGGGCGATATTGAATAAATTTAATTTCATATGATATGAGATATTCCATATGATATGGATTTTCCCATACGATAAATGGGCGATATAAAATCCCTCATGACATATTTCCATATGATATGAAATATTCATACGATATGCATATTTCCATATGATATGTGTGATTTCCCATACGATAAATGGGCAAAATTTATATTTTTAATATTGAGTAAAATTTTTTTTTTATAATTGGGCGATATTGAATAAAGTTAATTTCATATGATATGAGATATTCCATATGATATGGATTTTCCCATACGATAAATGGGCGATATAAAATCCGTCATGACATATTTCCTTATGATATGAAATATTCATACGGTATGCATATTTCCATATTATATGTGTGTTCCCATACGATAAATGAGTAGAATTAATATTTTTAATATTGAGTAAAATTTTTTTTTTTTTATAATTGGGCGATATTGAATAAATTTAATTTCATATGATATGAGATATTCCATATGATATGGATTTTCCCATACGATAAATGGGCGATATAAAATCCGTCATGACATATTTCCATATGATATGAAATATTCATACGGTATGCATATTTCCATATTATATGTGTGTTCCCATACGATAAATGGGCAGAATTAATTTTTTTAATATTGAGTAAAATTTCTTTTTATATGATTGTCCGATATTTAGTAAATTTAATTTCATATGTTATGAAATATTCCATATGATATGGATTTTCCCATACGATAAATGGGCGATATAAAATCCCTCATGACATATTTCCATATGATATGAAATATTCATACGGTATGCCTATTTCCATATTATATGTGTGTTCCCATACGATAAATGGGTAGAATTAATATTTTTAATATTGAGTAAAATTTCTTTTTTTATATAATTGGGCGATATTTAGTAAATTTAATTTCATATGATATGAGATATTCCATATGATATGGATTTTCCCATACGATAAATGGGCGATATAAAATCCGTCATGACATATTTCCATATGATATGAAATATTCATACGGTATGCATATTTCCATATTATATATGTGTTCCCATACGATAAATGGGCAGAATTAATTTTTTTAATATTGAGTAAAATTTCTTTTTTATATAATTGGGCGATATTGAATAAATTTAATTTCATATGATATGAGATATTCCATATGATATGGATTTTCCCATACGATAAATGGGCGATATAAAATCCGTCATGACATATTTCCATATGATATGAAATATTCATACGGTATGCATATTTCCATATTATATGTGTGTTTTCCCATACGATAAATGGGCAAAATTGATATTTTTAATATTGAGTAAAATTTTTTTTTGTATAATTGGGCGATATTGAATAAATTTAATTTCATATGATATGAGATATTCCATATGATATGGATTTTCCCATACGATAAATGGGCGATATAAAATCCGTCATGACATATTTCCATATGATATGAAATATTCATACGGTATGCATATTTCCATATTATATGTGTGTTCCCATACGATAAATGAGTAGAATTAATATTTTTAATATTGAGTAAAATTTTTTTTTTTTATAATTGGGCGATATTGAATAAATTTAATTTCATATGATATGAGATATTCCATATGATATGGATTTTCCCATACGATAAATGGGCGATATAAAATCCGTCATGACATATTTCCATATGATATGAAATATTCATACGGTATGCATATTTCCATATTATATGTGTGTTCCCATACGATAAATGGGCAGAATTAATTTTTTTAATATTGAGTAAAATTTCTTTTTATATGATTTGGGCGATATTTAGTAAATTTAATTTCATATGTTATGAAATATTCCATATGATATGGATTTTCCCATACGATAAATGGGCGATATAAAATCCGTCATGACATATTTCCATATGATATGAAATATTCATACGGTATGCCTATTTCCATATTATATGTGTGTTCCCATACGATAAATGGGTAGAATTAATATTTTTAATATTGAGTAAAATTTATTTTTTTATATAATTGGGCGATATTTAGTAAATTTAATTTCATATGATATGAGATATTCCATATGATATGGATTTTCCCATACGATAAATGGGCGATATAAAATCCGTCATGACATATTTCCATATGATATGAAATATTCATACGGTATGCATATTTCCATATTATATGTGTGTTCCCATACGATAAATGGGCAGAATTAATTTTTTTAATATTGAGTAAAATTTCTTTTTATATGATTGGGCGATATTTAGTAAATTTAATTTCATATGTTATGAAATATTCCATATGATATGGATTTTCCCATACGATAAATGGGCGATATAAAATCCCTCATGACATATTTCCATATGATATGAAATATTCATACGGTATGCATATTTCCATATTATATGTGTGTTCCCATACGATAAATGGGCAGAATTAATTTTTTTAATATTGAGTAAAATTTCTTTTTATATGATTGGGCGATATTTAGTAAATTTAATTTCATATGTTATGAAATATTCCATATGATATGGATTTTCCCATACGATAAATGGGCGATATAAAATCCCTCATGACATATTTCCATATGATATGAAATATTCATACGGTATGCCTATTTCCATATTATATGTGTGTTCCCATACGATAAATGGGTAGAATTAATATTTTTAATATTGAGTAAAATTTCTTTTTTTATATAATTGGGCGATATTTAGTAAATTTAATTTCATATGATATGAGATATTCCATATGATATGGATTTTCCCATACGATAAATGGACGATATAAAATCCGTCATGACATATTTCCATATGATATGAAATATTCATACGGTATGCATATTTCCATATTATATGTTTGTTCCCATACGATAAATGGGCAGAATTAATTTTTTTAATATTGAGTAAAATTTCTTTTTTTATATAATTGGGCGATATTGAATAAATTTAATTTCATATGATATGAGATATTCCATATGATATGGATTTTCCCATACGATAAATGGGCGATATAAAATCCGTCATGACATATTTCCATATGATATGAAATATTCATACGGTATGCATATTTCCATATTATATGTGTGTTTTCCCATACGATAAATGGGCAAAATTGATATTTTTAATATTGAGTAAAATTTTTTTTTTTTGTATAATTGGGCGATATTGAATAAATTTAATTTCATATGATATGAGATATTCCATATGATATGGATTTTCCCATACGATAAATGGGCGATATAAAATCCGTCATGACATATTTCCATATGATATGAAATATTCATACGGTATGCATATTTCCATATTATATGTGTGTTCCCATACGATAAATGAGTAGAATTAATATTTTTAATATTGAGTAAATTTTTTTTTTTTTTATAATTGGGCGATATTGAATAAATTTAATTTCATATGATATGAGATATTCCATATGATATGGATTTTCCCATACGATAAATGGGCGATATAAAATCCGTCATGACATATTTCCATATGATATGAAATATTCATACGGTATGCATATTTCCATATTATATGTGTGTTCCCATACGATAAATGAGTAGAATTAATATTTTTAATATTGAGTAAAATTTTTTTTTTTATAATTGGGCGATATTGAATAAATTTAATTTCATATGATATGAGATATTCCATATGATATGGATTTTCCCATACGATAAATGGGCGATATAAAATCCGTCATGACATATTTCCATATGATATGAAATATTCATACGGTATGCATATTTCCATATTATATGTGTGTTCCCATACGATAAATGGGCAGAATTAATTTTTTTAATATTGAGTAAAATTTCTTTTTATATGATTGGGCGATATTTAGTAAATTTAATTTCATATGTTATGAAATATTCCATATGATATGGATTTTCCCATACGATAAATGGGCGATATAAAATCCCTCATGACATATTTCCATATGATATGAAATATTCATACGGTATGCCTATTTCCATATTATATGTGTGTTCCCATACGATAAATGGGTAGAATTAATATTTTTAATATTGAGTAAAATTTCTTTTTTTATATAATTGGGCGATATTTAGTAAATTTAATTTCATATGATATGAGATATTCCATATGATATGGATTTTCCCATACGATAAATGGGCGATATAAAATCCGTCATGACATATTTCCATATGATATGAAATATTCATACGGTATGCATATTTCCATATTATATGTGTGTTCCCATACGATAAATGAGTAGAATTAATATTTTTAATATTGAGTAAAATTTTTTTTTTTTATAATTGGGCGATATTGAATAAATTTAATTTCATATGATATGAGATATTCCATATGATATGGATTTTCCCATACGATAAATGGGCGATATAAAATCCGTCATGACATATTTCCATATGATATGAAATATTTATACGGTATGCATATTTCCATATTATATGTGTGTTTTCCCATACGATAAATGGGCAAAATTGATATTTTTAATATTGAGTAAAATTTTTTTTTATATGATTGGGCGATATTTAGTAAATTTAATTTCATATGTTATGAAATATTCCATATGATATGGATTTTCCCATACGATAAATGGGCGATATAAAATCCCTCATGACATATTTCCATATGATATGAAATATTCATACGGTATGCCTATTTCCATATTATATGTGTGTTCCCATACGATAAATGGGTAGAATTAATATTTTTAATATTGAGTAAAATTTCTTTTTTTATATAATTGGGCGATATTTAGTAAATTTAATTTCATATGATATGAGATATTCCATATGATATGGATTTTCCCATACGATAAATGGACGATATAAAATCCGTCATGACATATTTCCATATGATATGAAATATTCATACGGTATGCATATTTCCATATTATATGTGTGTTCCCATACGATAAATGGGCGATATTGAATAAATTTAATTTCATATGATATGAGATATTCCATATGATATGGATTTTCCCATACGATAAATGGGCGATATAAAATCCGTCATGACATATTTCCATATGATATAATATATTCATACGGTATGCATATTTCCATATTATATGTGTGTTTTCCCATACGATAAATGGGCAGAATTAATTTTTTTAATATTGAGTAAAATTTCTTTTTATATGATTGGGCGATATTTAGTAAATTTAATTTCATATGTTATGAAATATTCCATATGATATGGATTTTCCCATACGATAAATGGGCGATATAAAATCCCTCATGACATATTTCCATATGATATGAAATATGCATACGGTATGCATATTTCCATATTATATGTGTGTTCCCATACGATAAATGGGCAGAATTAATTTTTTTAATATTGAGTAAAATTTCTTTTTTTATATAATTGGGCGATATTGAATAAATTTAATTTCATATGATATGAGATATTCCATATGATATGGATTTTCCCATACGATAAATGGGCGATATAAAATCCCTCATGACATATTTCCATATGATATGAAATATTCATACGGTATGCCTATTTCCATATTATATGTGTGTTCCCATACGATAAATGGGTAGAATTAATATTTTTAATATTGAGTAAAATTTCTTTTTTTATATATAATTGGGCGATATTTAGTAAATTTAATTTCATATGATATGAGATATTCCATATGATATGGATTTTCCCATACGATAAATGGGCGATATAAAATCCGTCATGACATATTTCCATATGATATGAAATATTCATACGGTATGCATATTTCCATATTATATGTGTGTTCCCATACGATAAATGGGCAGAATTAATTTTTTTATACCATACACCCATAGGGTGAAATGGTATATTAAAGTCGCCAAAATGTATGTAACAGGCAGAAGGAAGCTTTTCCGACCCCATAAAGTATATATATTCTTGATCAGTATCAACAGCCGAGTCGATTTAGCCATGTCCGTCTGTCCGTCCGTCTGTCCGTCCGTATGAACGCCTAGTTCTCGGAGACTATAAGAGATAGAGCCACCAAATTTGAAATGTAGGCTCGTGTGGTATGTAGAGTGATCGAGTTTGTTTCAAATTTTTGCCACGCCCCTTTCCGCCCCCGCAATTCAAAAAAAACGTTTATCTCAAAAACTATTGCAGCTAGAGACACCATATTTGGTATGTATATTTGCTTAGTAAATGCGCACATTTTGTAATTATAAAGATTTTGCCACGCCCCTTTCCGCCCCCGGAATTCAAAAAAAACGTTTATCTCAAAAACTATTGCAGCTAGAGACACCATATTTGGTATGTATATTTGCTTAGTAAATACGCTCATTTTGTAATTATAAAGATTTTGCCACGCCCCTTTCCGCCCCCGAAATTTGAAAAACTCGATTATCTCCCGTAATTTTTCACCTTGTGGAATCAAATTTGGCACACTTGAAATTGATACTAATATCCAGCAAAATACTAAATTTGATCAAAATCGGACAAAAAATAGCCAAGTTATGCATAAAACCGTTTTTCCATAAGGCCGGAGTTGGCCGTTGCCGGGTGGGGCGCTAGGGTGCTCAAATGCATGAGTGAGCGAGATACTAAGATATGCTTGTAAAAGCATGTGAACAGAACTTTATTAAAATAGGCAAATGCATTTGTTATTACAAATTTGAAATATTTGTTTTACTGGTGTATGGTATACCTAAGTCGGCGAGACGACTTACTTACTTCATTAATATTGAGTAAAATTTCTTTTTTTATATAATTGGGCGATATTTAGTAAATTTAATTTCATGTGATATGAGATATTCCATATGATATGGATTTTCCCATACGATAAATGGGCGATATAAAATCACTCATGACATATTTCCATATGATATGAAATATTCATACGATATGCATATTTCCATATGATATGTGTATTTTCCTATACGATAAATGGGCAAAATTGATATTTTTAATATTGAGTAAAATTTTTTTTTTTTTTGTATAATTGGGCGATATTGAATAAATTTAATTTCATATGATATGAGATATTCCATATGATATGGATTTTCCCATACGATAAATGGGCGATATAAAATCCGCCATGACATATTTCCATATGATATGAAATATTCATACGGTATGCATATTTCCATATTATATGTGTGTTTTCCCATACGATAAATGGGCAAAATTGATATTTTTAATATTGAGTAAAATTTTTTTTTTTTTTATAATTGGGCGATATTTAGTAAATTTAATTTCATGTGATATGAGATATTCCATATGATATGGATTTTCCCATACGATAAATGGGCGATATAAAATCACTCATGACATATTTCCATATGATATGAAATATTCATACGATATGCATATTTCCATATTATATGTGTGTTCCCATACGATAAATGGGCAGAATTAATATTTTTAATATTGAGTAAAATTTCTTTTTTTATATAATTGGGCGATATTTAGTAAATTTAATTTCATATGATATGAGATATTCCATATGATATGGATTTTCCCATACGATAAATGGGCGATATAAAATCCGCCATGACATATTTCCATATGATATGAAATATTCATACGGTATGCATATTTCCATATTATATGTGTGTTTTCCCATACGATAAATGGGCAAAATTGATATTTTTAATATTGAGTAAAATTTTTTTTTTTTTTATAATTGGGCGATATTGAATAAATTTAATTTCATATGATATGAGATATTCCATATGATATGGATTTTCCCATACGATAAAAGGGCGATATAAAATCCGTCATGACATATTTCTATATGATATGAAATATTCATACGGTATGCATATTTCCATATTATATGTGTGTTCCCATACGATAAATGAGTAGAATTAATATTTTTAATATTGAGTAAAATTTCTTTTTTTATATAATTGGGCGATATTCAGTAAATTTAATTTCATATGATATGTGATATTCCATATGATATGGATTTTCCCATACGATAAATGGGCGATATAAAATCCGTCATGACATATTTCCATATGATATGAAATATTCATACGGTATGCATATTTCCATATTATATGTTGAAATAATTCTCTCTCAACTCAATGCATGCATGATCACACACATATGAATATATATATGTAACTTTGTATGCTCTCTCACGAGATGCGTTAATAAGAACAATGACTCGATGAGAGACAAATAGAACTCAGTCGCGAATAAACTGCACAACCAACCACACGCATTCTGTTTTATTATTACAATAGGTTATGGACCCAGGCAACGTGCCTATGTGGTTGTTGTAGTAATTTCTGGAAGAAATTAGTTTTCGCGCTGTGTTCTAGACGGTTTTCACAAAATATATATATACGAGTATAATGTCGGCGTTATATCAGATTGATAAACTCGAGGAGGGTAATTATGACTCGTGGTGCATCCAGATGAAAAGTGTGCTGGTGCATGCGGATTTGTGGAATGTTTCGTCAGGCGTATTGGCAAGGCCAACTACGGGGGAGAACACCGAATGGACGACGCTGGATCAAAAGGCATTGGCAATGATCACCTTGAGCGTAGAGACTTCACAGTTGGGACATGTGAAGCACTGTGCAAGTGCACATGAGGCTTGGAAGAAGCTTCAGGAAGCTCATCAACCCAGAGGACCCGTTAGAAAAGTAGCTCTTTTCAAGAAATTGCTAAGTAAACGCATACAGGAGGGTCAAAGCATATCGAGTTATTTGTCGGATTTCAAGGAAATCTTGGACAAGCTTGCTGGCGTTGGAATTGAAATATTGGACGAGCTTGTAACGATTATTTTGCTTTCCAGTCTTCCAGACGAATTCGACAATTTCGTTGTCGCCATAGAGACGCGCGACAGTTTGCCGAGTTTCGACATGTTATGCATAAAGCTGAGAGAAGAAGGAGAACGCAAAAAGAGAGCGAAAAACCGATCGAGAGCACAAAAGCATTTACAGTGGTGGAAAGGCAATCGATGCAGAGAGACAATTTGAAAAGAAAGCAAAAAGTTTGGAATTGTTTTGCGTGTGGCGGCAAAGGCCATTTTAAAGCAAATTGTCCCAGTGTAAACGGTCGGAAGGTTGCATCGAACCCGAATAAGACAGTACAGTCATCGTTAGGTTTGCTGAACGCGTTGGACGCGAAAATGTTTTGAACGATCGAACTGGTGTCTGGACAGTGGCGCCACCAGCCACATGTGTTGCGACAGAGAATTGTTTTCAAAATTTGAGAAACATTCGGAAAAAATTGTTTTGGCTGATAATAACTTTCTTCAGGCTGAAGGAAAGGGCGAGGTAAAGCTGAATACCGATTCACGTATACTTACATTAAAGAATGTGTTGTATGTACCCAAAATGAGAGGTAATTTCGTGTCGGTGAGCAAAGCAGTTGAACATGGAAGCATCGTTGAATTTGGACAAAAGTATGCACGAGTGATCCAAAAGGGCGAATGCATTGTGAAAGCGGGCAAAGTTGGCCGTTTGTATATTTTTGGAACAGCACCGAGCGAATGCTATGCCATTGAACAGTCTTACGAAGATTTGTGGCATAAAAGGTACGGACATCTCAACTACGGCAGTCTGGGTGAAATTGCACGAAAGGATTTGGCCCGTGGCATGGGAAAGTTTGACTCTACGTCGTTGGAACCCTGCAAGATCTGCATGGTAAGCAAGATCACAGTACAGCCATTTCCAGATTCGACCAAGAACAGAGCTAAGGAAATCTTGGAGCTGGTGCATTCAGATGTTTGCGGACCGTTCGATACAAAAAGCCTTGGAGGCAGCAGATACTTTTTGACATTTATCGATGACAGGTCACGTCGCATATTTGTATATTTCCTGAAGGGAAAGGATGAAGTATTTGGAAAGTTTGTCGAGTTTAAAAACATGGCAGAGCGGCAAACTGGAAAGAAGCTTAAGTGCATTCGGAGCGACAATGGTCGCGAGTACGTCAATAAATCGTTTGACGAGTTTCTCAAGGGCAATGGAATATTACGGCAGCTCACGGTACCATACACGCCGCAGCAAAACGGTGTAGCAGAGAGAGTTAACAGAACTCTTGTGGAGATGTCAAGATGCTTGCTCATCCAGTCTGGTCTACATCAATCTCTTTGGGCTGAGGCAGTTTATACAGCTGCTTATCTGCGGAATAGGTCACCAACTCGAGCCCTGGTTAACATGACTCCAATGGAAGCATGGAATGGTAAGAAACCATCAATAAGTCACTTAAAAGTTTTTGGGTCTATTGCAGTAGCACTGAACAAAGGACATCATAAGGGCAAGTTTGATCCAAAGGGCAAAGAATTCCGAATGGTTGGTTATTCTCGAAATGCGAAAGGGTATCGGTTGTACGACGCCGAAACCAGGCAAGTTGTTGAGAAGCGAGACGTTTTGTTCGACGAGCGTTTCGGCAATGGCGATTCGAATGGTGATATCGTCAAGTTTGATTTTCCATATATGGATGATCAGGATTCAGGATCTGTTGATGCAGCAGATCAGTTAAGCAGTACAGACGAGTCTGATGCAGAGGTCAGCGAGAAGGGCAGCAGTAGCGAAGATTTCGACATGGCAGTTGAACAAGAAGTGGCAGAACCTGTGGTTGAACAACGTGTTGGACCCGGCAGGTCGAAGCTGATTCGAACTGGAAGGCCTGGCAGACCAAAAAAGCAGTTTAACATTTTAAGCGCATTGATTACAAGTGAGGTGATCATACCAGAGACCTATGATGAGGCGCTTAGTAGTCCGTTTGCTTCGTATTGGCGTGAGGCTATGCAAAAGGAGTATGACTCCTTGATGTCAAATCACACTTGGCAGCTTAGTACGCTACCAGAAGGGTATAAACCCGTTGGCTGCAAGTGGGTCTACAGTGTAAAGCGTGATGCAAAGGGAGAAGTCGAGCGTTTTAAGGCAAGACTAGTAGCAAAAGGATGTTCACAGCGCTATGGAGTGAACTACAATGAAACATACTCGCCTGTATGTCGCTTGGAGAGTGTTCGTTTCATCTTGGCCCTAGCAGCGCAGTTAAAATTGTATCTACACCAGATGGATGTATGCACTGCTTACTTAAACAGTGATTTGGGCGATACCGTATACATGAGGCAGCCCGAAGGATACACAACTGAAGACAAAAGCAAGGTGCTTCTGTTGAAAAAGGCGTTATATGGACTCAAACAGTCTGGACGGGAGTGGAACTCCAAACTCGATAGTGTTTTGCGAGCTAATGGTTTTGTGCCTTGCGACAATGAACCATGTCTATACAAGCAGCAAGCAAAGGGTAATCTATCACTAATCCTTGTCTACGTAGACGATCTTCTTATAGGATGCCAGGAGAAATCGGATCTTGACAGGATTAAGTCATCTATTATGGCAGCGTTTGAATGTGTTGACAAGGGACCTGTGCGTTTGTTCCTTGGCATGGAGGTTCACCGTGATGGCGAACTTGGCAAAATATCATTGGGTCATTCACAGTACATCAAGGATTTACTGGAGCGATATGGCTATGCTCAGTGCAGACCAGCTGCAACACCGTTAGAAGCAGGGTATCAGGTAGCCTGCGATAAAATGGAGTGTAAAAGGGTTGATGCAACTCTTTATCAGTCAATGATAGGCGAGCTAATGTGGCTTGCGTTGACTACTAGACCGGATATACTCCACTCAGTATCGAAATTGGCTCAACGTAACAAGGACCCCCATAATGAACACCTTGCAGCCATAAAGCATGTTTTACGATATCTGGCTTCGACAGTTGGCTTCAAGATTCATTATAAGCAGTCGGATGCGGCGTTTACTGGTTTCGTGGACGCAGATTGGGGAGGCGATAAGATTGATCGCAAGTCTTATACAGGATATGTATATTTTCTAGCTGGAGGACCGATATCATGGAAATCGGAGAAGCAGCAGAGTGTTGCTCTTAGCAGTATTGAGGCAGAGTACATGGCGTTATCAACAGCGTGCAAAGAAGCCATTGTATTGCGTCGATTAATTATCGAGATTGGTTGCGGAGAAGAAGATACATCTACCGTTTTGTATGGCGATAACCTCAGCGCGCAGCAATTGGCTAAGAACCCGGTACACCACTCAAGGACGAAGCATGTGGACATTAGATATCATTTTGTTAGACAAGTAGTTAATGATGGTCAGATTATTTTAAAGTATAAGTCTACTAATGAAATGATAGCTGATATCCTAACCAAGAATCTTGCGAAGAAGAAGCATGTAGAGTTTACGAATTTGTTAAGTATAAGATAAATTTGTGGACATACTTGCATTGAGGAAGGGTGTTGAAATAATTCTCTCTCAACTCAATGCATGCATGATCACACACATATGAATATATATATGTAACTTTGTATGCTCTCTCACGAGATGCGTTAATAAGAACAATGACTCGATGAGAGACAAATAGAACTCAGTCGCGAATAAACTGCACAACCAACCACACGCATTCTGTTTTATTATTACAATATTATATGTGTGTTCCCATACGATAAATGAGTAGAATTAATATTTTTAACATTGAGTAAAATTTTTTTTATATATAATTGGGCGATATTAAATAAATTTAATTTCATATGATATGAGATATTCCATATGACATGGATTTTCCCATACGATAAATGGGCGATATAAAATCCGTCATGACATATTTCCATATGATATGAAATATTCATACGGTATGCATATTTCCAAATGATATGTGTGTTTTCCCATACGATAAATGGGCAAAATTAATATTTTTAATATTGACTAAAATTTTTTTTTATATATAATTGGGCGATATTGAATAAATTTTATTTCATATGATATGAGATATTCCATATGATATGGATTTTCCCATACGATAAATGGGCGATATAAAATCCGTCATGACATATTTCCATATGATATGAAATATTCATACGGTATGCATATTTCCATATTATATGTGTGTTCCCATACGATAAATGGGCAGAATTAATTTTTTTAATATTGAGTAAAATTTCCTTTTTATATGATTGGGCGATATTTAGTAAATTTAATTTCATATGTTATGAGATATTCCATATGATATGGATTTTCCCATACGATAAATGGGCGATATAAAATCCCTCATGACATATTTCCATATGATATGAAATATTCATACGGTATGCATATTTCCATATGATATGTGTGTTTTCCCATACGATAAATGGGCAAAATTAATATTTTTAATATTGAGTAACATTTTTTTTTATATATAATTGGGCGATATTGAATAAATTTAATTTCATATGATATGAGATATTCCATATGATATGGATTTTCCCATACGATAAATGGGCGATAGAAAATCCCTCATGACATATTTCCATATGATATGAAATATTCATACGGTATGCATATTTCCATATTATATGTGTGTTCCCATACGATAAATGGGCAGAATTAATTTTTTTAATATTGAGTAAAATTTCCTTTTTATATGATTGGGCGATATTTAGTAAATTTAATTTCATATGTTATGAGATATTCCATATGATATGAATTTTCCCATACGATAAATGGGTGATAGAAAATCCGTCATGACATATTTCCATATGATATGAAATATTCATACGGTATGCCTATTTCCATATTATATGTGTGTTCCCATACGATAAATGGGTAGAATTAATATTTTTAATATTGAGTAAATGAATAGGGATTCCCGGAGAGAAGGAAAATAACCCAGTCTTCATTCGTTGAATTCAAAATATGAACTGATTTTATTTAAAAACTCTTAAACTCTAAGAAGCAACAATTGTTCTTAAAAATACTTATTCTAATGCCCCACGTTTTCGGGGGTTGAAAATTGTTTATATTTGATGCTCAGCGCTGGTTACTTGATACCGCGCCGCTGTTATAATCTCAAGTGTTTTCCACAGAGTGTGGATGCATGTTTTGTTTGGTATTAAGCAATAATTGTCATATGAATTTTATGATTTACTTTTGTTTTTGTTTCGTTTTGTATATTTCATTGGTGCATCTGATTTGGTGAAGCCATCTCAGATGAACACGATGTTTATTCTTAAACATTCTGCAAAGGGCCGCCAAATGCGACGTTCTGGATTTTATTTTTATAGTTAGTTAGTTATCTTATGCAAATTATTATTAATATTATCATTAGTAAGATAACTATTGTTAAAGAAGCATGATCAGTCACATGATGGACGTTCAACCTAGTTAATCTGATATTCCTTTACGATTGTCACTGACTTCTCATTCTTACAAATTCTGCCGTATGTATTACTGAGTTGGCTTCTACTGGTTTTTATAATATTTGGCATATTACCTAATGATTTCTGTTTCGGGATATCTACCCACTCCTGATGTGTATTACTGTGCTGACTTCTAGCCTTTTTATATTGTGGAGAATTTAAAAAATAACTACCTTTACTTTTTGAATTGTTCAAATTTGATCTTCGCTCCACCATTTTTAAATATCGCTGACTGCTAAAACTTGAGTGGTTATTCTGTTTATTATTAAATTTTGTTCTTTTATAATTATTTTGCCATATCTGCCTTTTTGGTACTATAGTTTCGGGCAATTTGTTACCGGAATCTATTTTGATATTATTTTTTAGATAATCATTATCTAATTGACCCATCGCCTTCTGAATATTCTCATTTTGTACTGGCTCTGGGATATATACCTATTCTTCCCCAATTTTCACTTTACCTCCAATGTGAGGTCCTGCCGGGGGCCATAAATTTATTTCTTGAGTTTTCCTGTTGTATTTCTTTGGAGTTGTGTTGTTTTTATTTTTAAATTTACCTTTCCTCTCCCAACGTTGTTCAAAACCTGTGACATCTATTGTTGTTGCCACTACAGATTTATTCTGATTTGATTTGGTGCATCCCGAGACGATCCAACCAAATTGAGTATTTTGGCCCAGCAGGCCATCAATTTTTGTAATTCCCCTTTTTAAGATTTGGGCATATACGTTTACTCCCATTATTATATCAACCCTACCAGGTTTATTAAAGGTAGGATCAGCTAGCACGTAAGTTTGCCATTTTGACATATCCACGTCTTCTATTTTTAATGGAAGAGCTTTCATTAACTTTGGCAACACAATTGCCTCAACCTTTAGATGTCCTTTCCAAGGATTTCGCGTCTTTACATCTATTTTTACCTTATATTTTGATTTATTAGTTTTTATTGAGGACACGCCACTTATTTCTGTATATTGTTTAATTTTAGGTAGTTTTAATATATGAGCGGCCTCTTCAGACAAAATGGTGCTCTGTGACCCACAATCAATAAGGGCTCTTAGAGTCTTATATCCTCCATTTACATTTTTGACTTGTATTACAGCTGTGGCCAACAGTGTTGGTTGTGCCGTTACACAAGTATTAACTCCCTCCTGTTTTTCTTCAAAATGGAGCAAAGTATGGTGTTCCTTACTGCACAATGAACAGACCATTTCATTAGTGCACACCTTATTGCTTAAATGGTTCAAGCATCTTATGCATAGCTGCACTTTTTTGGCTATTTCATACCTTTCAGTAGGTGCCAATCCTTTAAACTTATAGCATTTATATGCTTTGTGCCCGGCAATTTTGCAAATCGGACATTTATCTTCAACTTCCGTATAATTTAAAACAGTTTTTTTCGGTTTTTTCTCTTCTTTGCACATGGCACTTAGCGAGCAATATCTTTGCTCCAAGTATTCCATGACATCAGATAGCATTTGAATTTGCCTTGTTTTTCTAATCTGACTCTCATACAGTTGTAGAGCTTCTCTGTCAAATTTCCTTAGTAGGAGTTGTGCGAATATAACGTCAACTTCATCGGACAAATTTGCTTTAGTAAACTGAAAGTAAACTGACTCATTAACTGTGTCAATCACTCCTTTAACACTTTTTGCGGAATCATTTTTGATCATCGGTAAATCAACGATCCGACTTAATTGTTCGGAGAGTACCCTCCGATTATTTTCATACCGCTTGGTTAATAATTCCCAAGCGGCACTATAATTGTCAGCTGAACCTGACAATAGATGGGCTACCATGCTCTTGGCTTCGCCCTTTAACGCGGATTTTAAATAATTGAATTTAAGAGCAGGACTTAGATCCTCTCTTTTTTCAATCAGTTCCGCAAATAATTCCACAAACAGGTCCCATTCTCTAGGTTCCCCAGAAAACGTGGGTACCTGTATTTTCGGCAATACCGGTAGTTCGCCTCTCACGGTTACATTCTCAATCTTACTTTCCTTATTGTTCATTTTCATTTCTAGCATTGACAATGAATTTTGGACGTCGAATTCCAAATCCTCCACGGTATTCTTAAATTTTGCATCACTTGTTTTTTCTTGGCATGCTCGTACCTTCTCCCATAAATAATTTATTTTATTAATATACATTATCCATGTCCCATTGCCTGTTGATTTCAACTCTACTATCTCCAAATATTCCTGAAGCTGTCGGACTCTATCCATAAATATCTCCAGTTTATCACTACCGGTTTCATGACTGGAGGTCGCATTCCCGCGCGACTCTCCTTTGCTATCATCAAACATTTCTGACATATTTGCCTCTGCTTCAACTAACACTGACTTACTAGTGCCTGGTTTTTCTGACTCTCCTGCAGCTATTATTTTGGCAACTATCTTTAACATTCCTTCATGTATTTTATCTGTGAAATACTGATGATCGAAATTCCCTTGTTGTAGCAATTTGTTATGATTAGGTACCCATCGATTCCTAATCTCTTTTACTTCTTCGATCACCTTGCTAGTTATGTTACTGGGATCTGGTGCTTCTAACTGCCTTATCCTATTATGCAACTCTAACTGCTTTCTTAACAACTTCTCAGTTTTGTTAAGAAACATTTTGTATGGTGTAAGTATGTTTGACAATCAATTGATTTTTTTTTATCCGATATATTTATCGACTTTTTTGAGCAAAAGAGAAAAAAATATCTGAACTGTGTCTTGCACAGTGAGCCAGAGACGTGGAAAAAATGTTGATAGCGTATGTGGTTGGCTCACAATTCAGATATACATTTCATTTCTCAATAACAGAAGTTTTTTTTTTAATCTCCAACCACATTGTTAGTAAAAGACTATCAAGGAGTTAGTAGTTCGCAAGTTGCACTTTCGTGCTTCAACTTGCTTATAGAGGCTTATATTTAAATTATTAAATAAGGCAAGTTAAGGCTTGCGCATTTCTGCGGCCCCCTTGCGTTTCTTCGCTCTTCGGCGAAGTTCAGCTTTCAGTTGGTCAGCACGCTCTATGCAGCGTTGTCGGTTCTCTTAGCACAGGGTCTACTCGCAATAGGGTGAGTCAAATGGTCCAGGGCAGTCCTTCACCGGTGTGTTTTTTTTTTTGCTGTGTCGTTGCTCAGCTGCTGTTGTCCAGGGCCTATGAGCTCAGGCGGTCCCGGTGCCGGTCATCACAACAGATTCTGTCGTCTTAGCAGCCTCTTCTTTGCAACTATCTTGTTGCTCTGCTGCTGTTTGTAGTTGCCAACTTGCAACTACATATACACTTTTAACCTTTTTTTTTCGATATTAGGGCTTCGAATACGCCACACACCAATTCTGTAATTATTTTTTTTGACGCCGCCGAAATTATTGCAGTTGCTCGACTAGCCAAACTGCCTTATTTAACTCGGTCGCCGCACTTTTTATATATTAAGCAAAATTTTGCTTTTTGTTTTTATACTCTGTCTCTTACCACTGGTGGGGGAGAACAGAGTTATTTTATTTTTGCAACCTTTAGCTGATCTTAGCATTTACACTTGCATTAGAATTCAGACTTAAAGGCACTGATTCATCCTCTGAGTCGCTTACCACTGGTGGGGGAAAACTACAGAGTTCCTTTTTTCGAAGGACCAAAATGAATCCGGTTCGAAGGACCAAAATGAATAGGGATTCCCGGAGAGAAGGAAAATAACCCAGTCTTCATTCGTTGAATTCAAAATATGAACTGATTTTATTTAAAAACTCTTAAACTCTAAGAAGCAACAATTGTTCTTAAAAATACTTATTCTAATGCCCCACGTTTTCGGGGGTTGAAAATTGTTTATATTTGATGCTCAGCGCTGGTTACTTGATACCGCGCCGCTGTTATAATCTCAAGTGTTTTCCACAGAGTGTGGATGTATGTTTTGTTTGGTATTAAGCAATAATTGTCATATGAATTTTATGATTTACTTTTGTTTTTGTTTCGTTTTGTATATTTCATTGGTGCATCTGATTTGGTGAAGCCATCTCAGATGAACACGATGTTTATTCTTAAACAGTAAAATTTCTTTTTTTATATAACTGGGCGATATTTAGTAAATTTAATTTCATATGATATGAGATATTCCATATGATATGGATTTTCCCATACGAAAAATGGGCGATATAAAATCCGTAATGACATATTTCCATATGATATGAAATATTCATACGGTATGCATATTTCCATATGATATGTGTGTTTTCCCATACGATAAATGGGCAAAATTGATATTTTTAACATTGAGTAACATTTTTTTTTTTTTGATAATTGGGCGATATTGAATAAATTTAATTTCATATGATATGAGATATTCCATATGATATGGATTTTCCCATACGATAAATGGGCGATATAAAATCCGTCATGACATATTTCCATATGATATGAAATATTCATACGGTATGCATATTTCCATATTATATGTGTGTTCCCATACGATAAATGGGCAGAATTAATTTTTTTAATATTGAGTAAAATTTCTTTTTTTATATAATTGGGCGATATTTAGTAAATTTAATTTGATATGATATGAGATATTCCATATGATATGGATTTTCCCATACGATAAATGGGCGATATAAAATCCGTCATGACATATTTCCATATGATATGAAATATTCATACGGTATGCATATTTCCATATGATATGTGTGTTTTCCCATACGATAAATGGGCAAAATTAATATTTTTAATATTGAGTAACATTTTTATACCCTTGCAAAAAGGGTATATTAATTTTGGTCAGAAGTGTGCAACGCATAGAACGAAGCATCTCCGACCATATAAAGTATATATATTCTTGATCAGCACGACGAGACCAGTTCAAATAACCATGTCCGTCCGTCCGTCCGTCCGTCCGTCCGTCTGGATCGATGCGAACTCCTCCTAGACCGTAAGAGCTACAAAGCTGAAATTTTGCACGTAGGCTTGTATATACTGCAGGGTTTGTATATCTCGGATTCAGTCGGATCGGACCACTATATCATATAGCTCCCATACAAACGGCAAAGTCACGAACAGTGACTTTTCTCAAAAACTTTGTTATTTTATCACCAATTGCCATAAAAGTTGGTATTGGTCAGTTTTGTGTTCTTATTAATAATTGTGCCAAATTTGATCAAGATCGGGTGACTATATCATATAGCTCCCATACAAACGGCAAAGTCACGAACAGTGACTTTTCTCAATAACTTCGTTACTTTTTAAGCTATTTTCGTGAAATTTAATATAAGTAAGTTTATTGTAACTATAAACCACTGTGCCAAATTTGATCAAGATCGGGTGACTATATCATATAGCTCCCATAGGAACGATCGGTCAAAAACAGTGACTTTTGTCAATAACTTCGTTACTTTTGATGCGATTGCTTTCAAATTTGTCAGTTTAATATATCTGTTAATGACTATGCCGAATTTGGTAAAGATCGGGTAACTATATCATATAGCTCTCATAGGAAGGATCGGTGGAAAACAGTGACTTTCATCAGAAAGTTCGTTATATCCTATGCTAAGATTGAAGGCCATTCTTTCGCAAACATTACCCTTTTTAGATAAAACAGTTAGTTTAGATAAAAGAGTTACTAACAAACTTGCAAGGGTATACAAACTTTGACGCGGTCGAAGTTAGCCCCGGCCCTCTGGTTTTTATATATAATTGAGCGATATTGAATAAATTTAATTTCATATGATATGAGATATTCCATATGATATGGATTTTCCCATACGATAAATGGGCGATATAAAATCCGTCATGACATATTTCCATATGATATGAAATATTCATACGGTATGCATATTTCCATATTACATGTGTGTTTCCATACGATAAATGGGCAGAATTAATTTTTTTTATATTGAGTAAAATTTCTTTTTTTACATAATTGGGCGATATTTAGTAAATTTAATTTCATATTGTTGAGATTTATTCAACATAATGGGTTTACAGAGTTATTGATGGATATTTATATATTAGTAGTGAATATATTATTTGTGGTAGAACTATGAGAAACACGACCGGCACAGACGGTGCCATATACGAGAGTGCATAGGGTTGCCAGATGGGCGGGTGACCAAGTAGGCTGCCAGATGTATTCGCAATACTTCCCCTCAGATGGCGCCTTATTTCTCTATTTTTTGTACTCCCAACAGTGTCACACAGGACTCATGCTTTGCTGTTCCTAGTCCTTTGGTTAAAACGTCTGCGGGCATTTCACTTGTTGAGATGTAATCAATGCGAAGGTCCCCTTTGTCCACCAGTTCCCTTATAAAGTGATGACGGATGTCGATATGCTTTGTCCTCTTGTGGAATAGAGGATTTCGTGTGAGTTGGCCAGCTCCTTGATTGTCGTTGTAGATTATGGTGGAACGGAGCGAGCCAAAAATCTCTTGTAAGAAGGATCTTAGATGTACAGCCTCTTTAGACGTCTCGGATAGGGCCATGTATTCCGCCTCTGTACTAGAAAGAGCGACAGTTCGCTGCTTGCGGGATTCCCAACTTATTGGTGCGTTTGCCATTTTAAATGCGAAACCTGTAAAAGATCTACGATCATCAATATTAGCAGCCCAGTCGGCATCAGCATAGCCAACCAAATCTTTTCCGGTTTTTCTATATATTAGTCCATGGTCTTGAGTACCTTTCAAATAACGAAGTACCCTTTTGGCTGCAACCCAGTGTTGTTTCCCGTAACAATTATTATACTGGCTAAGAAGACTTACGGTATGTGCAATGTCAGGGCGCGTCGACACTGCAAGCCACATTAGAGCACCTATCAAGCTTTGATATGGGACGCCTGATACTTCATCCAGGTCCGGTTTTGTCTTTGGGCACATTTGATTTGAAATTTTCTCGCTGGCGTTCATAGGTGTGTTCACTGGTTTACAGTCCTCCATGTTGAATTTCTTTAGTATATCCTTTACATACCTTGATTGACCCAAAGAACATTCACCTTTGTTCTTATTTTGAAGAAATTCGATACCCAGGCAATAAGACAGTTTTCCTAAATCCTTCATTTCAAAATTACGTGTTAATTCGGCTTTCAGCTGTGTTAGTAGCTTGTTATTATTCGTTGCGACTATGAGATCATCGACATACAGTGAAACGATAATAATCCCATTACCTTGTTTTTTCATATACACACAAGGATCGGCTGCAAGTGGCTTCAAGTTCATTTCCTTCAATTTGCAATCCAGTTTCTTATACCACTGGCGTCCACTCTGTTTTAATCCATACAAAGCTTTCTTTAGTTTACATATTTTATCGTCGGTGTATCTCTGCTTTTCTTTTTCCGTAAGTATTTCGGTGAATTCTGGTGGAACCTTTATATACAGTTCTTCCTCTATGTCTCCATTTAGATATGCGCTGTTAAAATCAAATTGATGGAGGTCGAGGTCGAGTTCCACGGCGATTGCTATCAGTGTTCGTATTGATCCTATACGAGCTACAGGGGAATAAGTTTCATTATAATCAATTCCCTCTCTTTGAGTGAAGCCTTTTGCTACTAGACGAGCCTTGCGGCTATCCACTTCGCCGTTTGGTTTATACTTTGTGCGGAGAACCCACTTGGTTTCTATGACTTTCTGATTCCTCTCTCGCTTTACTGTTTCCCAAGTCTTATTCTTTTGTAGCGCTTTATACTCACTTATCAAGGCGTTTTTCCACTCAATTGCATTTGGACCACTTAGAGCTGCGCGCGTTGACGATTCATCTCCGATGCTTATTAGTGACGATGCCTCATAAAATTCGTCTTCCTCATCAGATTCCGGTTCAGGCTCATTTCCGATGGTTGACTGGATTTGGACTTCATTATAGATGAGCTTGGGACGACCAGGTTTTCCTGTATGCACTTTTCTGGGTCTTCCAGGTCCACGTCTTTGCAGTACTGGTTCTTCTTGGACATTTTCTTCAATATCGGCATTCTCTTCTGGGGTATTTTCCTCGGGAACGACACGCTCTTCTTGAAAATCATCTTCCTGACTATGTTCCTCTTGATATTCCGCATTGACTGCACTCAGCTCTGAGAATTCTTCAAATTCATGATCGTTGCCAAAAATATTTGTGAATATGACGTCACGACTATTAATACCATTTTGGCTTCGGGATCATATAGTCTGTAGGCTTTGGCATCATTACAGTAACCTATAAATATACAACGTTTAGATCTTGGACTGAATTTACTCTTTGCACGTTTGTCAAGCGAGTATACAGTTTGACCAAATGTGCGCAAATGTTTGATAGATGCAATACGATGATTCCATAATGTAAAAGGGACTTCTCCCCGTAGACTTTTGGATGGGCATCTATTCCGTAAGTAATTTGCAGTGTTTATTGCCTCAGCCCAGTAGCTATTTGGTAGTGCGGCTTGGATCATCATGCAGCGAGCCATTTCCACAAGAGTTCGATTCTTCCTTTCAGCCGTTCCATTTTGTTGTGGGGTGTATTCCACTGAATGCTCGTGCTTTATACCTGCGGCTTTTAAATACTTATTAAACTCATTATTGGTATACTCGGTTCCATTGTCTGATCTAAAACGTTTAATCTTTTTTCCAGTTTTGAGTTCGACGTATACCTTAAACTCCTTGAATTTGTTAAAAACTTCTGATTTACTTTTGATAGTATACAATTCGCACCATTTCGAAAAATCATCTATAAATGTAACAAAGTATCGACTACCTCCATGACTACTTACTCGCATTGGTCCACATACATCGCTATGGATTAGTTCTAGTAGTTCTTTTGATTTGGAGTCGGATGCAGGAAACGGTTTTCGAGATTGCTTCCCCTTAATGCATGCTTCGCAGATTGGTAGACTCTCATTTATATTTACGCATGCACCATGTACTCTTCCTTTTTGGATGACATCTTTTAAGTCCTTTTCGTTTAAGTGACCAAAGCGTTCATGCCACTCCCTGATACTTGTTTTGTTTCCGACTGCTAAATGGCTTTCTTCACTCATTTCCTCGACATGGTATAGGTCATGTTTTCGCTGTGCGACAAAAACTACTTGCCCATTGGATACCTGTACTATTTCTGCAAAATTCTTCTTAAATAACACATTAAAACCGTGGTCACATATCTTCGCTATTGACAGTAGATTTTCTCTAATATCTGGTACATGCAGTGTGTTCAAAAGGTTTGCAGAAAACTTACAGTTTGGTTTAAAAGTTACCGACCCGATTCCATTAATTGCTGTGTTTTCGCCGTTTGCTAGTTCTAACTCTTGCGATTTTTCTGCATACGTTTTATTAAACCTTTCCTTCTCTGAACACATATGTGACGTTGCTCCAGAGTCCAGGCACCATCCCTTTAGGCTTGTGCGTGTAAGATTTGCTTCTTGTATGTACATACTTGAATATGACTCACTGTTTTTTCCGGAGTTTTTCGGAAATTTCTTGGGACATTTCGCCGCCTTGTGCCCCACCTTTCCACAATTATAACATTTGTATTTGAAACCACCTGCCTTGGACGACCCTGGTGCACCATTATTGAATCTCTTATTTATCATCAGTGCCCCTGGTGATGATTCTCCCTTTGTTTCGATTTCGCGCTTCGTATTCATCCAATAATTTTACCTTTAGTGCTTCAGGTGTAATTAAATTGTCCTGCGACTCGATTGCTATACGAAATGTTTCGTATTCTTCTGATATACTGTACAGTAGCAAGATCGAGATTAAATCATTTATGTTGATTACTTCAGTTTCATTTATTTTGTCTACAATGTCAAAAAACTTATCGACGTGATCTCGCATGTCGGCGCCAGGGCCTAATTTTAGCAAAATCAAAGACTTCAGTAGGGTGGCTTTGCGTGCGGGACCCGTGGACTGGTAGATGCTATGCAACTTTTTCCATACTTCGTTTGAAGTTTCACAGTTTTTTATTTGTTTTAATTCTGTTGTCGCCATGGCCAGAATTAAGTCAGATTTTGCCTTAGCATCTTCTTTCACCCACTGTGCAGCATTTTGTTCTGTCTTTACACATGTATTGTTCACATATTTCCACGTATCATTTTTGATCAAAAGTGCTTCCATCTGAATTTTCCAAGTATCAAAATTTTCTTTGCCTAACGGCTCTATACGTACACTTGCGACACTCATTTTTTATGTTCTGTTTCTCTTTATTTAACTGTTTTCTATTGTGTTCTCCCTCGCACGTTTTTTCTTGACTTAGCTACACAAGCAAAAGCCGACCGCGAAGCTACACAAGCAACGTAAAAAAAACGGCAGTTCGGCGCCACACAGGCGAGACACAAAAATCTTTCCAGAACTTTTTCGCCACAACTTTTACACTTTTTACTTTATTTTCACTATTCTGAATCCATCGAATTATTGGCGCAGTGGAAGCGTGCTGGGCCCATAACCTGTTGAGATTTATTCAACATAATGGGTTTACAGAGTTATTGATGGATATTTATATATTAGTAGTGAATATATTATTTGTGGTAGAACTATGAGAAACACGACCGGCACAGACGATGCCATATACGAGAGTGCATCTTGACGCGTATAGGGTTGCCAGATGGGCGGGTGACCAAGTAGGCTGCCAGATGTATTCGCAATACATATGATATGAGATATTCCATATGATATGGATTTTCCCATACGATAAATGGGCGATATAAAATCCCTCATGACATATTTCCATATGATATGAAATATTCATACGGTATGCATATTTCCATATGATATGTGTGTTTTCCCATACGATAAATGGGCAAAATTAATATTTTTAATATTGAGTAACATTTTTTTTATATATAATTGGGCGATATTGAATAAATTTAATTTCATATGATATGAGATATTCCATATGATATGGATTTTCCCATACGATAAATGGGCGATATAAAATCCCTCATGACATATTTCCATATGATATGAAATATTCATACGGTATGCATATTTCCATATGATATGTGTGTTTTCCCATACGATAAATGGGCAAAATTAATATTTTTAATATTGAGTAACATTTTTTTTTATATATAATTGGGCGATATTGAATAAATTTAATTTCATATGATATGAGATATTCCATATGATATGGATTTTCCCATACGATAAATGGGCGATATAAAATCCGTCATGACATATTTCCATATGATATGAAATATTCATACGGTATGCATATTTCCATATGATATGTGTGTTCCCATACGATAAATGGGTAGAATTAATATTTTTAATATTGAGTAAACTTTCTTTTTTTACATAATTGGGCGATATTTAGTAAATTTAATTTCATATGATATGAGATATTCCATATGATATGGATTTTCCCATACGATAAATGGGCGATATAAAATCCGTAATGACATATTTCCATATGATATGAAATATTCATACGGTATGCATATTTCCATATGATATGTGTGTTTTCCCATACGATAAATGGGCAAAATTGATATTTTTAACATTGAGTAAAATTTTTTTTTTTTATAATTGGGCGATATTGAATAAATTTAATTTCATATGATATGAGATATTCCATATGATATGGATTTTCCCATACGATAAATGGGCGATATAAAATCCGTCATGACATATTTCCATATGATATGAAATATTCATACGGTATGCATATTTCCATATTATATGTGTGTTCCCATACGATAAATGGGCAGAATTAATTTTTTTAATATTGAGTAAAATTTCTTTTTTTATATAATTGGGCGATATTTAGTAAATTTAATTTGATATGATATGAGATATTCCATATGATATGGATTTTCCCATACGATAAATGGGCGATATAAAATCCCTCATGACATATTTCCATATGATATGAAATATTCTTACGGTATGCATATTTCCATATGATATGTGTGTTTTCCCATACGATAAATGGGCAAAATTAATATTTTTAATATTGAGTAAAATTTTTTTTATATATAATTGGGCGATATTTAGTAAATTTAATTTGATATGATATGAGATATTCCATATGATATGGATTTTCCCATACGATAAATGGGCGATATAAAATCCCTCATGACATATTTCCATATGATATGAAATATTCATACGGTATGCATATTTCCATATGATATGTGTGTTTTCCCATACGATAAATGGGCAAAACTGATATTTTTAATATTGAGTGAAATTTTTTTTTTTTATAATTGGGCGATATTGAATAAATTTAATTTCATATGATATGAGATATTCCATATGATATGGATTTTCCCATACGATAAATGGGCGATATAAAATCCGTCATGACATATTTCCATATGATATGAAATATTCATACGGTATGCATATTTCCATATTATATGTGTGTTCCCATACGATGAATGGGCAGAATTAATTTTTTTAATATTGAGTAAAATTTCTTTTTTGATATAATTGGGCGATATTTAGTAAATTTAATTTGATATGATATGAGATATTCCATATGATATGGATTTTCCCATACGATAAATGGGCGATATAAAATCCCTCATGACATATTTCCATATGATATGAAATATTCATACGGTGTGCATATTTCCATATGATATGTGTGTTTTCCCATACGATAAATGGGCAAAATTGATATTTTTAATATTGAGTGAAATTTTTTTTTTTTTTATAATTGGGCGATATTGAATAAATTTAATTTCATATGATATGAGATATTCCATATGATATGGATTTTCCCATACGATAAATGGGCGATCTAAAATCCGTCATGACATATTTCCATATGATATGAAATATTCATACTGGTTAAAGAGTAATATTAATCTCGTTCCCGTGGCAGATCCAGTGTGTGGAGTCTTCTTAGGCGCCTAGTGGTAGTGCTGTTGTCCAGCATGTTGATGGCGTACGGGTTCACGTGTCTGTCAAGGCGCTCCAGATAGGCTGCGGTCAGTCTGGAAATCTCATGATGGACCCATGGTATATCCAGTTCAGCATGTATTTCCTTGTTTGTCGTTAGGAAGTGGGCATTCGTGATGATCCTTAGCGCTTTGCTTTGGAATTTTTGGATTAGGTCGCAGTTGGATCGACTGGCGGTGCCCCAGATTGGTATACCATATGTCCACATTGGTTTCATTATGACTTTGTATATTAACAGCTTAATATTTAGCCGAAGGGTAGACCTTCTCCCGATGAGCCATAGGTACTTTTTCAGCCTTGCGTCGAGCTGTCCTCTTTTGGTCTTCAGATGTTGCTTCCAAGTAAGTCTTCTATCCATCGTCAGGCCCAGGTATTTGGCTGAGTCAGAGTTGGGGATGGGTGTTCCGTCGAGTGAGATAGGTGGACAGTCGCCTCTCCTTAGTGTAAATGTAGTTTGTATACATTTTTCAGTGTTGACCACCAAGTTCCATCTCGTGAGCCAGCTACCCGTAATGTCCAGCTGCCTTTGGAGTAGGTTACTAGCCTCCTGTGGCACTTCATTCGTAGCCATGAAGGCAGTGTCGTCCGCGTATGTTGCAGCCAAAAGTCCCGGATCGGTTAGTATCGGCAAGTCGGCTGTGTAGAGGGTATAAAGCACTGGTCCTAGAACGCTTCCTTGTGGGACTCCGGCTCTGACGTCTTTGATGACAGAGTTCGCATCGCCGCATCTTACGTAGAAGCTCCTGTTTTCTAAATATGACTTTAGGAGCGTGTAAAATGGGGCAGGAAGGACGGTTTTGATTTTATAGAGAAGGCCAGTGTGCCAGACCTTGTCGAACGCCTGTTTAACGTCAAGAAACACACCTGTGCAGTACTTTTTCTCCTCGAAAGCCTCCAAGATTCTCCCCGAGATCCTGTGGCATTGTTCTGGTGTGCCATGGCATTCTCTGAAGCCAAACTGGTGATCAGGGATCAATCCGGCCTCGTCCATTATTGGACGGACTCTACGCAAAAGTAGTCTTTCGACTACTTTGGAGAGTACCGCCAATAAACTAATCGGACGATATGAGGCGAGTTTGGCTGCAGGTTTCCCGGGTTTTTGTATGAGGATGGTTTCGGCGCACTTCCACTGGGTGGGGAAGTGTCCTATCAGGAAGCTTTTATTTGTGATCTTCAGTAGGAGCTGTATTCCACTCGGAGGCAGGGCTTTGATGGCTGGAACATCGATTCCGTCGTGACCAGGCGACTTGCTCGGGTTTAACTTCGCGATTTCTAGAATTAACTCATCCGTTTCAACCTTTTGGATGGGGAGGGCCATTTGGTGGGGGCACATTCAGGAAGTCTTCCGTTTCTTGGGCCTCTTCTTGGGAGCATCTGTTGAAGGAGGTGTATGTCTCAAACAGGTGGTTTGCAAAAGCTGCGGCCCTTTCGTTGTTTGAACGGCACCAGGTTCCATTGGCATCTTTAATGGGTTCCTTCCTTATGGCAGGCTTTTTGATGCCTTTGGTCAGCCGCCGAAGGGAGCTTAGAAGCTCTTTGAGGGTTTTGGCAGCTCTGTTATACAGGGTCTTGTCTGATGGACTCCTTGTGTTGTGCCACGTGCGACGGAGACGTCTCTTCTCTGCTACCAGTGCAGCTACATCGGGTGACCAGAGGTGGATGTCTCTATGAGGGACGCTGTTACTCGAGGAGCTCCTAGCAGGAGGTGTTGCATAGACTGCAGCCTGGTGTATGCTCGCGTTGAGGTGATCGACAGCATTGTCCAGGTCTTCGCCGGTGGAGATCTCAGTCGTCAAGTCCAGGTTGTTATCCAGCCAATTCTGATAACGCTCGATGTTGGTGTTTTTCCTAAACAGTCGATTTCTCTTGGAGTTACTGTTGGCTGGTAGGTTGAGTAGAATCCTAACAGCGCAGTGGTCAGAGCACCGGGATTTTGTTAGGATCGGTGGGCCAGTAGGTGGGCTCTCCAGTTGAGTGATAGGACATGCCGCTGTCAGTGATACATCTGTATAGCGCTGTACCTTTGGGATTGTTAATACGTGATCCCCAGCAGATATGCTTAGCGTTGTAGTCTCCTCCAGCTAGAAATCGACTACCAAGGCTATCTAGTAGGCTGTGGAACATAGTCTCGCTTACTATGTGCCTAGGTGGGCAGTATATAGCAGCAATCGTTAGGTCTCCTGTCTGGCTGATGACTCTAATCCTGGAGCACTGAGCCCATGGCTCTTGGAATGCCGGTAGCTCTATATATTTGATGGATTTGATGATTATGGCAGCACCTCCTCTGGCTGTACCATTAGGATGATTGGTGCAGATGACGTCGTAGCCGTTTATGTTGAAGTAAGATCGCTCCGTGAAATGAGTCTCTGATATTAGTAGTATATCGACATATTGAGTTTTTAAAAAGTGCTCAACTTCTGGCCTGCTGCTACACAGGCCGTTCGCGTTCCATAGGACGATATGGAGGTTTATTTGCATTTTTGGGCCATGATTGACGTTAGGAGCTGTGTCATGGCAGCAACTTGGTCCATCATCTTCTCCATAAGAGCTTCAAGGCGATCCAATCTTTGGCTTGTTTGGGACGAATTGACAGGGAGAGGCCTCTGCCTGCTGGGGAGGCAGCTGATTGCCTTTTAATATATTGGCGACAGTGACGCCTGGCTTGCTCGCAGAGGTTTGCCAGTAGCCTGGTGATGTGGTCGCTGGGGTTGACCTTGGCTTTGGCAGATGCGTCTCCTTTGCCTTCAAATAGACTTTGCAGCCCTTGTAAGAGGCAGTATGGTTGCCCTTGCAGTGAGCACAGCGGGGAGGATCGGTCCTTGGCTTGCGGCAGTCCGAGGAACTATGAGCGCCTCCGCATTTTACACAGTTGAACTGCAGGTTGCAGTTCTTCTGAGTGTGTCCAAATCCTTGGCATCTGTAGCACTGGAGTACGTCAGTCGTCTTACGGGGTGGCTCGATTGTGACCACGCAGCTGCAAAGGCGTTTAGTAGCAAACACATCCTTGTTGTTGCTTGCCGGTTCCAAGTTGACAAAGAACATAGCCAGAGGTTTCTTTGTACTGCGGCTGATTGCATTTTTGATGTACAGGCCTCTAACAATGTGCCCGTTTGCAGCCAGTGCTTCCTTAATGTCCGTGGGATTGGTGGTGTGATGAAGACTTTTGACAACAATTCTATAGGCTCGCTCGTCTTTAGGCTGGAAAGTCTGGTATGGGATGTTGTTTTCACTAAGGTAGTTTTTCAGAGTTGAAAAACTCTCCTTATCTTGTAGGTTGACTCTGACTTGTCCTTCCCTACCCGCTTTGTAGTCGAAATTGTTGCCGCCGATTACGGATGTGACGTCTCTTAATAAGTCCTTAATATCGTGAACCTCCGGTAGAAAAATAGGAGGCGGCTTGACCTTGCGCACCTCAGCCGTGGGTGGTTCCTGCTGGACCGTCATTGGAGCATCTTCTTCATCGCTGTCACTGTCGTCAGATAAGATGGCAAATCTATTGACATTCTTGTTGGCGTCACTTATGATGCCCATTGAAGTAGATGCCTGCTTAACTTTCCTCTGTGGGGCTTTGCGTTTGATTTCCCCTGGCTCCGAGGGAGGAACTGGTGTTTCCATCAGATTCCTTGATGGTTTTATTTGACATTTTCTTTACCTTGGCATGTTTAGCCGTAGGAGCTATGTCGGTGGTAGGCTTTATTGCCCATTTCGGCTTGCCCATTTTTGCCTGTTGGGGCCGTAGCCGCAGACAAGTATGTGGTGCTTTTGATTGGTTCTTGCAGCCTGCAAGTATGCAACACTTTTAAGACAATATGTCCCCTAAAAGGGTGCAACAGATTATTAGTCTTTTCTGATTGGCAGGCCAGTCAGAGATATATAACTGCGTTTCTACCACAAGTCGGCAGATTTTACAGTTTGTTAGTGTAAATGTTCTTCTCTTTGTTTTGTTTTTGATATTAAAGACCATCCGCAACACGTCCGACACGTTTGGCTTTCACAACTGGAATGGCGATATTTAGTAAATTTAATTTCATATGATATGAGATATTCCATATGATATGTGTTTTCCCATACGATAAATGGGCAAAACTAATATTTTTAATATCGAGTATAATTTTTTTTTTTTATATAATTGGGCGATATTGAATAAATTTAATTTCATATGATATGAGATATTCTATATGATATGGATTTTCCAATACGATAAATGGGCGATATAAAATCCGTCATGACATATTTCCATATGACATGAAATATTCATACGGTATGCATATTTCCATATGATATGTGTGTTCCCATACGATAAATGGGCAGAATTAATATTTTTAATATTGAGTAAAATTTCTTTTTTTATATAATTGGGTGATATTTAGTAAATTTAATTTCATATGATATGAGATATTCCATATGATATGGATTTTCCCATACGATAAATGGGCGATATAAAATCCGTAATGACATATTTCCATATGATATGAAATATTCATACGGTATGCATATTTCCATATGATATGTGTGTTTTCCCATACGATAAATGGGCAAAATTGATATTTTTAATATTGAGTAAAATTTTTTTTTTTTATAATTGGGCATTATTGAATAAATTTAATTTCATATGATATGAGATATTCCATATGATATGGAATTTCCCATACGATAAATGGGCGATATAAAATCCGTCATGACATATTTCCATATGATATGAAATATTCATACGGTATGCATATTTCCATATTATATGTGTGTTCCCATACGATAAATGGGCAGAATTAATTTTTTTAATATTGAGTAAAATTTCTTTTTTTATATAATTGGGCGATATTTAGTAAATTTAATTTGATATGATATGAGATATTCCATATGATATGGATTTTCCCATACGATAAATGGGCGATATAAAATCCCTCATGACATATTTCCATATGATATGAAATATTCATACGGTATGCATATTTCCATATGATATGTGTGTTTTCCCATACGATAAATGGGCAAAATTAATATTTTTAATATTGAGTAAAATTTTTTTTATATATAATTGGGCGATATTTAGTAAATTTAATTTGATATGATATGAGATATTCCATATGATATGGATTTTCCCATACGATAAATGGGCGATATAAAATCCCTCATGACATATTTCCATATGATATGAAATATTCATACGGTATGCATATTTCCATATGATATGTGTGTTTTCCCATACGATAAATGGGCAAAACTGATATTTTTAATATTGAGTGAAATTTTTTTTTTTATAATTGGGCGATATTGAATAAATTTAATTTCATATGATATGAGATATTCCATATGATATGGATTTTCCCATACGATAAATGGGCGATATAAAATCCGTCATGACATATTTCCATATGATATGAAATATTCATACGGTATGCATATTTCCATATTATATGTGTGTTCCCATACGATGAATGGGCAGAATTAATTTTTTTAATATTGAGTAAAATTTCTTTTTTTATAATTGGGCGATATTTAGTAAATTTAATTTGATATGATATGAGATATTCCATATGATATGGATTTTCCCATACGATAAATGGGCGATATAAAATCCCTCATGACATATTTCCATATGATATGAAATATTCATACGGTGTGCATATTTCCATATGATATGTGTGTTTTCCCATACGATAAATGGGCAAAATTGATATTTTTAATATTGAGTGAAATTTTTTTTTTTTTATAATTGGGCGATATTGAATAAATTTAATTTCATATGATATGAGATATTCCATATGATATGGATTTTCCCATACGATAAATGGGCGATATAAAATCCGTCATGACATATTTCCATATGATATGAAATATTCATACTGGTTAAAGAGTAATATTAATCTCGTTCCCGTGGCAAGATCCAGGTGTGGAGTCTTCTTAGGCCCTAGTGGTAGTGCTGTTGTCCAGCATGTTGATGGCGTATTCACGTATTGTCTGTCAAGGCGCTCCAGATAGGCTGGGGTCAGTCTGGAAATCTCATGATGGACCCATGGTATATCCAGTTCAGCATGTATTTCCTTGTTTGTCGTTAGGAAGTGGGCATTCGTGATGATCCTTAGCGCTTTGCTTTGGAATTTTTGGATTAGGTCGCAGTTGGATCGACTGGCGGTGCCCCAGATTGGTATACCATATGTCCACATTGGTTTCATTATGACTTTGTATATTAACAGCTTAATATTTAGCCGAAGGGTAGACCTTCTCCCGATGAGCCATAGGTACTTTTTCAGCCTTGCGTCGAGCTGTCCTCTTTTGGTCTTCAGATGTTGCTTCCAAGTAAGTCTTCTATCCATCGTCAGGCCCAGGTATTTGGCTGAGTCAGAGTTGGGGATGGGTGTTCCGTCGAGTGAGATAGGTGGACAGTCGCCTCTCCTTAGTGTAAATGTAGTTTGTATACATTTTTCAGTGTTGACCACCAAGTTCCATCTCGTGAGCCAGCTACCCGTAATGTCCAGCTGCCTTTGGAGTAGGTTACTAGCCTCCTGTGGCACTTCATTCGTAGCCATGAAGGCAGTGTCGTCCGCGTATGTTGCAGCCAAAAGTCCCGGATCGGTTAGTATCGGCAAGTCGGCTGTGTAGAGGGTATAAAGCACTGGTCCTAGAACGCTTCCTTGGGGGACTCCGGCTCTGACGTCTTTGATGACAGAGTTCGCATCGCCGCATCTTACGTAGAAGCTCCTGTTTTCTAAATATGACTTTAGGAGCGTGTAAAATGGGGCAGGAAGGACGGTTTTGATTTTATAGAGAAGGCCAGTGTGCCAGACCTTGTCGAACGCCTGTTTAACGTCAAGAAACACACCTGTGCAGTACTTTTTCTCCTCGAAAGCCTCCAAGATTCTCCCCGAGATCCTGTGGCATTGTTCTGGTGTGCCATGGCATTCTCTGAAGCCAAACTGGTGATCAGGGATCAATCCGGCCTCGTCCATTATTGGACGGACTCTACGCAAAAGTAGTCTTTCGACTACTTTGGAGAGTACCGCCAATAAACTAATCGGACGATATGAGGCGAGTTTGGCTGCAGGTTTCCCGGGTTTTTGTATGAGGATGGTTTCGGCGCACTTCCACTGGGTGGGGAAGTGTCCTATCAGGAAGCTTTTATTTGTGATCTTCAGTAGGAGCTGTATTCCACTCGGAGGCAGGGCTTTGATGGCTGGAACATCGATTCCGTCGTGACCAGGCGACTTGCTCGGGTTTAACTTCGCGATTTCTAGAATTAACTCATCCGTTTCAACCTTTTGGATGGGGAGGGCCATTTGGTGGGGCACATTCAGGAAGTCTTCCGTTTCTTGGGCCTCTTCTTGGGAGCATCTGTTGAAGGAGGTGTATGTCTCAAACAGGTGGTTTGCAAAAGCTGCGGCCCTTTCGTTGTTTGAACGGCACCAGGTTCCATTGGCATCTTTAATGGGTTCCTTCCTTATGGCAGGCTTTTTGATGCCTTTGGTCAGCCGCCGAAGGGAGTTTAGAAGCTCTTTGAGGGTTTTGGCAGCTCTGTTATACAGGGTCTTGTCTGATGGACTCCTTGTGTTGTGCCACGTGCGACGGAGACGTCTCTTCTCTGCTACCAGTGCAGCTACATCGGGTGACCAGAGGTGGATGTCTCTATGAGGGACGCTGTTACTCGAGGAGCTCCTAGCAGGAGGTGTTGCATAGACTGCAGCCTGGTGTATGCTCGCGTTGAGGTGATCGACAGCATTGTCCAGGTCTTCGCCGGTGGAGATCTCAGTCGTCAAGTCCAGGTTGTTATCCAGCCAATTCTGATAACGCTCGATGTTGGTGTTTTTCCTAAACAGTCGATTTCTCTTGGAGTTACTGTTGGCTGGTAGGTTGAGTAGAATCCTAACAGCGCAGTGGTCAGAGCACCGGGATTTTGTGTTAGGATCGGTGGGCCAGTAGGTGGGCTCTCCAGTTGAGTGATAGGACATGCCGCTGTCAGTGATACATCTGTATAGCGCTGTACCTTTGGGATTGTTAATACGTGATCCCCAGCAGATATGCTTAGCGTTGTAGTCTCCTCCAGCTAGAAATCGACTACCAAGGCTATCTAGTAGGCTGTGGAACATAGTCTCGCTTACTATGTGCCTAGGTGGGCAGTATATAGCAGCAATCGTTAGGTCTCCTGTCTGGCTGATGACTCTAATCCTGGAGCACTGAGCCCATGGCTCTTGGAATGCCGGTAGCTCTATATATTTGATGGATTTGATGATTATGGCAGCACCTCCTCTGGCTGTACCATTAGGATGATTGGTGCAGATGACGTCGTAGCCGTTTATGTTGAAGTAAGATCGCTCCGTGAAATGAGTCTCTGATATTAGTAGTATATCGACATATTGAGTTTTTAAAAAGTGCTCAACTTCTGGCCTGCTGCTACACAGGCCGTTCGCGTTCCATAGGACGATATGGAGGTTTATTTGCATTTTTGGGCCATGATTGACGTTAGGAGCTGTGTCATGGCAGCAACTTGGTCCATCATCTTCTCCATAAGAGCTTCAAGGCGATCCAATCTTTGGCTTGTTTGGGACGAATTGACAGGAGAGGCCTCTGCCTGCTGGGGAGGCAGCTGATTGCCTTTTAATATATTGGCGACAGTGACGCCTGGCTTGCTCGCAGAGGTTTGCCAGTAGCCTGGTGATGTGGTCGCTGGGGTTGACCTTGGCTTTGGCAGATGCGTCTCCTTTGCCTTCAAATAGACTTTGCAGCCCTTGTAAGAGGCAGTATGGTTGCCCTTGCAGTGAGCACAGCGGGGAGGATCGGTCCTTGGCTTGCGGCAGTCCGAGGAACTATGAGCGCCTCCGCATTTTTACACAGTTGAACTGCAGGTTGCAGTTCTTCTGAGTGTGTCCAAATCCTTGGCATCTGTAGCACTGGAGTACGTCAGTCGTCTTACGGGGTGGCTCGATTGTGACCACGCAGCTGCAAAGGCGTTTAGTAGCAAACACATCCTTGTTGTTGCTTGCCGGTTCCAAGTTGACAAAGAACATAGCCAGAGGTTTCTTTGTACTGCGGCTGATTGCATTTTTGATGTACAGGCCTCTAACAATGTGCCCGTTTGCAGCCAGTGCTTCCTTAATGTCCGTGGGATTGGTGGTGTGATGAAGACTTTTGACAACAATTCTATAGGCTCGCTCGTCTTTAGGCTGGAAAGTCTGGTATGGGATGTTGTTTTCACTAAGGTAGTTTTTCAGAGTTGAAAAACTCTCCTTATCTTGTAGGTTGACTCTGACTTGTCCTTCCCTACCCGCTTTGTAGTCGAAATTGTTGCCGCCGATTACGGATGTGACGTCTCTTAATAAGTCCTTAATATCGTGAACCTCCGGTAGAAAAATAGGAGGCGGCTTGACCTTGCGCACCTCAGCCGTGGGTGGTTCCTGCTGGACCGTCATTGGAGCATCTTCTTCATCGCTGTCACTGTCGTCAGATAAGATGGCAAATCTATTGACATTCTTGTTGGCGTCACTTATGATGCCCATTGAAGTAGATGCCTGCTTAACTTTCCTCTGTGGGGCTTTGCGTTTGATTTCCCCTGGCTCCGAGGAGGAACTGGTGTTTCCATCAGATTCCTTGATGGTTTTATTTGACATTTTCTTTACCTTGGCATGTTTAGCCGTAGGAGCTATGTCGGTGGTAGGCTTTATTGCCCATTTCGGCTTGCCCATTTTTGCCTGTTGGGGCCGTAGCCGCAGACAAGTATGTGGTGCTTTTGATTGGTTCTTGCAGCCTGCAAGTATGCAACACTTTTAAGACAATATGTCCCCTAAAAGGGTGCAACAGATTATTAGTCTTTTCTGATTGGCAGGCCAGTCAGAGATATATAACTGCGTTTCTACCACAAGTCGGCAGATTTTACAGTTTGTTAGTGTAAATGTTCTTCTCTTTGTTTTGTTTTTGATATTAAAGACCATCCGCAACACGTCCGACACGTTTGGACTTCACAACTGGAATGGCGATATTTAGTAAATTTAATTTCATATGATATGAGATATTCCATATGATATGTGTTTTCCCATACGATAAATGGGCAAAACTAATATTTTTAATATCGAGTATAATTTTTTTTTTTTATATAATTGGGCGATATTGAATAAATTTAATTTCATATGATATGAGATATTCTATATGATATGGATTTTCCAATACGATAAATGGGCGATATAAAATCCGTCATGACATATTTCCATATGACATGAAATATTCATACGGTATGCATATTTCCATATGATATGTGTGTTCCCATACGATAAATGGGCAGAATTAATATTTTTAATATTGAGTAAAATTTCTTTTTTTATATAATTGGGTGATATTTAGTAAATTTAATTTCATATGATATGAGATATTCCATATGATATGGATTTTCCCATACGATAAATGGGCGATATAAAATCCGTAATGACATATTTCCATATGATATGAAATATTCATACGGTATGCATATTTCCATATGATATGTGTGTTTTCCCATACGATAAATGGGCAAAATTGATATTTTTAATATTGAGTAAAATTTTTTTTTTTTATAATTGGGCATTATTGAATAAATTTAATTTCATATGATATGAGATATTCCATATGATATGGATTTTCCCATACGATAAATGGGCGATATAAAATCCGTCATGACATATTTCCATATGATATGAAATATTCATACGGTATGCATATTTCCATATGATATGTGTGTTTTCCCATACGATAAATGGGCAAAATTAATATTTTTAATATTGAGTAACATTTTTTTTTATATATAATTGGGCGATATTGAATAAATTTAATTTCATATGATATGAGATATTCCATATGATATGGATTTTCCCATACGATAAATGGGCGATATAAAATCCGTCATGACATATTTCCATATGATATGAAATATTCATACGGTATGCATATTTCCATATGATATGTGTGTTTTCCCATACGATAAATGGGCAAAATTAATATTTTTAATATTGAGTAACATTTTTTTTTATATATAATTGGGCGATATTGAATAAATTTAATTTCATATGATATGAGATATTCCATATGATATGGATTTTCCCATACGATAAATGGGCGATATAAAATCCGTCATGACATATTTCCATATGATATGAAATATTCATACGGTATGCATATTTCCATATGATATGTGTGTTCCCATACGATAAATGGGTAGAATTAATATTTTTAATATTGAGTAAACTTTTTTTTTTTACATAATTGGGCGATATTTAGTAAATTTAATTTCATATGATATGAGATATTCCATATGATATGGATTTTCCCATACGATAAATGGGCGATATAAAATCCGTAATGACATATTTCCATATGATATGAAATATTCATACGGTATGCGTAATTCCATATGATATGTGTGTTTTCCCATACGATAAATGGGCAAAATTGATATTTTTAACATTGAGTAAAATTTTTTTTTTTTTATAATTGGGCGATATTGAATAAATTTAATTTCATATGATATGAGATATTCCTTATGATATGGATTTTCCCATACGATAAATGGGCGATATAAAGTCCGTCATGACATATTTCCATATGATATGAAATATTCATACGGTATGCATATTTCCATATTATATGTGTGTTCCCATACGATAAATGGGCAGAATTAATTTTTTTAATATTGAGTAAAATTTCTTTTTTTATATAATTGGGCGATATTTAGTAAATTTAATTTGATATGATATGAGATATTCCATATGATATGGATTTTCCCATACGATAAATGGGCGATATAAAATCCCTCATGACATATTTCCATATGATATGAAATATTCATACGGTATGCATATTTCCATATGATATGTGTGTTTTCCCATACGATAAATGGGCAAAATTAATATTTTTAATATTGAGTAAAATTTTTTTTTTTTATAATTGGGCGATATTTAGTAAATTTAATTTGATATGATATGAGATATTCCATATGATATGGATTTTCCCATACGATAAATGGGCGATATAAAATCCGTCATGACATATTTCCATATGATATGAAATATTCATACGGTATGCATATTTCCATATGATATGTGTGTTTTCCCATACGATAAATGGGCAAAACTGATATTTTTAATATTGAGTGAAATTTTTTTTTTTATAATTGGGCGATATTGAATAAATTTAATTTCATATGATATGAGATATTCCATATGATATGGATTTTCCCATACGATAAATGGGCGATATAAAATCCGTCATGACATATTTCCATATGATATGAAATATTCATACTGGTTAAAGAGTAATATTAATCTCGTTCCCGTGGCAGATCCAGTGTGTGGAGTCTTCTTAGGCGCCTAGTGGTAGTGCTGTTGTCCAGCATGTTGATGGCGTACGGGTTCACGTGTCTGTCAAGGCGCTCCAGATAGGCTGCGGTCAGTCTGGAAATCTCATGATGGACCCATGGTATATCCAGTTCAGCATGTATTTCCTTGTTTGTCGTTAGGAAGTGGGCATTCGTGATGATCCTTAGCGCTTTGCTTTGGAATTTTTGGAGTAGGTCGCAGTTGGATCGACTGGCGGTGCCCCAGATTGGTATACCATATGTCCACATTGGTTTCATTATGACTTTGTATATTAACAGCTTAATATTTAGCCGAAGGGTAGACCTTCTCCCGATGAGCCATAGGTACTTTTTCAGCCTTGCGTCGAGCTGTCCTCTTTTGGTCTTCAGATGTTGCTTCCAAGTAAGTCTTCTATCCATCGTCAGGCCCAGGTATTTGGCTGAGTCAGAGTTGGGGATGGGGGTTCCGTCGAGTGAGATAGGTGGACAGTCGCCTCTCCTTAGTGTAAATGTAGTTTGTATACATTTTTCAGTGTTGACCACCAAGTTCCATCTCGTGAGCCAGCTACCCGTAATGTCCAGCTGCCTTTGGAGTAGGTTACTAGCCTCCTGTGGCACTTCATTCGTAGCCATGAAGGCAGTGTCGTCCGCGTATGTTGCAGCCAAAAGTCCCGGATCGGTTAGTATCGGCAAGTCGGCTGTGTAGAGGGTATAAAGCACTGGTCCTAGAACGCTTCCTTGTGGGACTCCGGCTCTGACGTCTTTGATGACAGAGTTCGCATCGCCGCATCTTACGTAGAAGCTCCTGTTTTCTAAATATGACTTTAGGAGCGTGTAAAATGGGGCAGGAAGTACGGTTTTGATTTTGTATAGAAGGCCAGTGTGCCAGACCTTGTCGAATGCCTGTTTAACGTCAAGAAACACACCTGTGCAGTACTTTTTCTCCTCGAAAGCCTCCAAGATTCTCCCCGAGATCCTGTGGCATTGTTCTGGTGTGCCATGGCATTCTCTGAAGCCAATCTGGTGATCAGGGATCAATCCGGCCTCGTCCATTATTGGACGGACTCTACGCAAAAGTAGTCTTTCGACTACTTTGGAGAGTACCGCCAATAAACTAATCGGACGATATGAGGCGAGTTTGGCTGCAGGTTTCCCGGGTTTTTGTATGAGGATGGTTTCGGCGCACTTCCACTGGGTGGTGAAGTGTCCTATCAGGAAGCTTTTATTTGTGATCTTCAGTAGGAGCTGTATTCCACTCGGAGGCAGGGCTTTGATGGCTGGAACATCGATTCCGTCGTGACCAGGCGACTTGCTCGGGTTTAACTTCGCGATTTCTAGAATTAACTCATCCGTTTCAACCTTTTGGATGGGGAGGGCCATTTGGTGGGGCACATTCAGGAAGTCTTCCGTTTCTTGGGCCTCTTCTTGGGAGCATCTGTTGAAGGAGGTGTATGTCTCAAACAGGTGGTTTGCAAAAGCTGCGGCCCTTTCGTTGTTTGAACGGCACCAGGTTCCATTGGCATCTTTAATGGGTTCCTTCCTTATGGCAGGCTTTTTGATGCCTTTGGTCAGCCGCCGAAGGGAGTTTAGAAGCTCTTTGAGGGTTTTGGCAGCTCTGTTATACAGGGTCTTGTCTGATGGACTCCTTGTGTTGTGCCACGTGCGACGGAGACGTCTCTTCTCTGCTACCAGTGCAGCTACATCGGGTGACCAGAGGTGGATGTCTCTATGAGGGACGCTGTTACTCGAGGAGCTCCTAGCAGGAGGTGTTGCATAGACTGCAGCCTGGTGTATGCTCGCGTTGAGGTGATCGACAGCATTGTCCAGGTCTTCGCCGGTGGAGATCTCAGTCGTCAAGTCCAGGTTGTTATCCAGCCAATTCTGATAACGCTCGATGTTGGTGTTTTTCCTAAACAGTCGATTTCTCTTGGAGTTACTGTTGGCTGGTAGGTTGAGTAGAATCCTAACAGCGCAGTGGTCAGAGCACAATTCGAGTACATTGCTGGTGTCTGTTATGTGGCTTGGGATTCCCTTCGATACCAGAATGTCCAAGACGTCCGGGATTTTGTTAGGATCGGTGGGCCAGTAGGTGGGCTCTCCAGTTGAGTGATAGGACATGCCGCTGTCAGTGATACATCTGTATAGCGCTGTACCTTTGGGATTGTTAATACGTGATCCCCAGCAGATATGCTTAGCGTTGTAGTCTCCTCCAGCTAGAAATCGACTACCAAGGCTATCTAGTAGGCTGTGGAACATAGTCTCGCTTACTATGTGCCTAGGTGGGCAGTATATAGCAGCAATCGTTAGGTCTCCTGTCTGGCTGATGACTCTAATCCTGGAGCACTGAGCCCATGGCTCTTGGAATGCCGGTAGCTCTATATATTTGATGGATTTGATGATTATGGCAGCACCTCCTCTGGCTGTACCATTAGGATGATTGGTGCAGATGACGTCGTAGCCGTTTATGTTGAAGTAAGATCGCTCCGTGAAATGAGTCTCTGATATTAGTAGTATATCGACATATTGAGTTTTTAAAAGTGCTCAACTTCTGGCCTGCTGCTACACAGGCCGTTCGCGTTCCATAGGACGATATGGAGGTTTATTTGCATTTTTGGGCCATGATTGACGTTAGGAGCTGTGTCATGGCAGCAACTTGGTCCATCATCTTCTCCATAAGAGCTTCAAGGCGATCCAATCTTTGGCTTGTTTGGGACGAATTGACAGGAGAGGCCTCTGCCTGCTGGGGAGGCAGCTGATTGCCTTTTAATATATTGGCGACAGTGACGCCTGGCTTGCTCGCAGAGGTTTGCCAGTAGCCTGGTGATGTGGTCGCTGGGGTTGACCTTGGCTTTGGCAGATGCGTCTCCTTTGCCTTCAAATAGACTTTGCAGCCCTTGTAAGAGGCAGTATGGTTGCCCTTGCAGTGAGCACAGCGGGGAGGATCGGTCCTTGGCTTGCGGCAGTCCGAGGAACTATGAGCGCCTCCGCATTTTACACAGTTGAACTGCAGGTTGCAGTTCTTCTGAGTGTGTCCAAATCCTTGGCATCTGTAGCACTGGAGTACGTCAGTCGTCTTACGGGGTGGCTCGATTGTGACCACGCAGCTGCAAAGGCGTTTAGTAGCAAACACATCCTTGTTGTTGCTTGCCGGTTCCAAGTTGACAAAGAACATAGCCAGAGGTTTCTTTGTACTGCGGCTGATTGCATTTTTGATGTACAGGCCTCTAACAATGTGCCCGTTTGCAGCCAGTGCTTCCTTAATGTCCGTGGGATTCGTGGTGTGATGAAGACTTTTGACAACAATTCTATAGGCTCGCTCGTCTTTAGGCTGGAAAGTCTGGTATGGGATGTTGTTTTCACTAAGGTAGTTTTTCAGAGTTGAAAAACTCTCCTTATCTTGTAGGTTGACTCTGACTTGTCCTTCCCTACCCGCTTTGTAGTCGAAATTGTTGCCGCCGATTACGGATGTGACGTCTCTTAATAAGTCCTTAATATCGTGAACCTCCGGTAGAAAAATAGGAGGCGGCTTGACCTTGCGCACCTCAGCCGTGGGTGGTTCCTGCTGGACCGTCATTGGAGCATCTTCTTCATCGCTGTCACTGTCGTCAGATAAGATGGCAAATCTATTGACATTCTTGTTGGCGTCACTTATGATGCCCATTGAAGTAGATGCCTGCTTAACTTTCCTCTGTGGGGCTTTGCGTTTGATTTCCCCTGGCTCCGAGGAGGAACTGGTGTTTCCATCAGATTCCTTGATGGTTTTATTTGACATTTTCTTTACCTTGGCATGTTTAGCCGTAGGAGCTATGTCGGTGGTAGGCTTTATTGCCCATTTCGGCTTGCCCATTTTTGCCTGTTGGGGCCGTAGCCGCAGACAAGTATGTGGTGCTTTTGATTGGTTCTTGCAGCCTGCAAGTATGCAACACTTTTAAGACAATATGTCCCCTAAAAGGGTGCAACAGATTATTAGTCTTTTCTGATTGGCAGGCCAGTCAGAGATATATAACTGCGTTTCTACCACAAGTCGGCAGATTTTACAGTTTGTTAGTGTAAATGTTCTTCTCTTTGTTTTGTTTTTGATATTCCGTTCACTGCTATACACCCTGTGTTTACGCACTTAAAGACCATCCGCAACACGTCCGACACGTTTGGCTTTCACAACTGGAATGGCGATATTTAGTAAATTTAATTTCATATGATATGAGATATTCCATATGATATGTGTTTTCCCATACGATAAATGGGCAGAATTAATATTTTTAATATTGAGTAAAATTTCTTTTTTTATATAATTGGGCGATATTTAGTAAATTTAATTTCATATGATATGAGATATTCCATATGATATGGATTTTCCCATACGATAAATGGGCGATATAAAATCCGTAATGACATATTTCCATATGACATGAAATATTCATACGGTATGCATATTTCCATATGATATGTGTGTTCCCATACGATAAATGGGCAGAATTAATATTTTTAATATTGAGTAAAATTTCTTTTTTTATATAATTGGGCGATATTTAGTAAATTTAATTTCATATGATATGAGATATTCCATATGATATGGATTTTCCCATACGATAAATGGGCGATATAAAATCCGTAATGACATATTTCCATATGATATGAAATATTCATACGGTATGCATATTTCCATATGATATGTGTGTTTTCCCATACGATAAATGGGCAAAATTGATATTTTTAATATTGAGTAAAATTTTTTTTTTTTATAATTGGGCATTATTGAATAAATTTAATTTCATATGATATGAGATATTCCATATGATATGGATTTTCCCATACGATAAATGGGCGATATAAAATCCGTCATGACATATTTCCATATGATATGAAATATTCATACGGTATGCATATTTCCATATTATATGTGTGTTCCCATACGATAAATAGGCAGAATTAATTTTTTTTATATTGAGTAAAATTTTTTTTATATATAATTCGACGATATTGAATAAATTTAATTTCATCTGATATGAGATATTCCATATGATATGGATTTTCCCATACGATAAATGGGCGATATAAAATCCGTCATGACATATTTCCATATGATATGAAATATTCATACGGTATGCATATTTCCATATGATATGTGTGTTCCCATACGATAAATGGGCAGAATTAATATTTTTAATATTGAGTAAAATTTCTTTTTTTATATAATTGGGCGATATTTAGTAAATTTAATTTCATATGATATGAGATATTCCATATGATATGGATTTTCCCATACGATAAATGGGCGATATAAAATCCGTAATGACATATTTCCATATGATATGAAATATTCATACGGTATGCATATTTCCATATTATATGTGTGTTCCCATACGATAAATGGGCAGAATTAATATTTTTAATATTGATTTTTTTATATAATTGGGCGATATTTAGTAAATTTAATTTCATATGATATTTTTTTTTTTATAATATATTTTGCATTTATATACATATCATTTATATATACATCAACGCTCTCGAGAAAGACGGACGTGTTTTTTTTCAAGCTCCCGCGTTTTTAACTGATTTACATTTATTTTATTTTGTTTTTATCGGCATCGCGATCGAAATATTAATTAATTAGTAAATCTAACTTGCACCGTATCACTCGTTGCGTTTTTGTGTGTTTGTGTTAATAATTTTTAACAACTTTAATTTCTGCTTATAACCTTTGTTGGTTTTTTTTTTTCTTTTTCTTTTTTTTTCTCTTTCTTTTCTTGCTCTCTCTCCCACTATAATCTCATTTTTTCTGCCTTGCAAATCACAAGCAACGCTCTGTTGTTGTTGTCTTGCAATTTCATAGTGTTCTTGTTGCAGTGTTTTGTTATTGCGATTTCTAACTGCCGCGCTCGCGCTCTTTGACTTTTTTTTTTTTTTCTCTCGTTTTCGTTTTACTCGTCGCCGTTATTTGCGCTCATATTGCAGTCTGTTGTGTGTCTGTAATTTAGAGTCTATATTCTCTTAGTCAGTGCTCTTTTCTTTTAACCCTTGTGCACCCTCAAAATCTCTATTTCTTATTATTTCTGGACCTCAGAGTGAGTTATATATTTTAATACCAAAAATTTCTCATTTTTCAGTTTTATTTGTTTGATTACCAATTTTTTCTAATTATCTCATAATGAATGTTTGTTCGATTAAAAATTGTTTGCATCCCGCCCCACCCTTGAATAGTTTTATGTACTGTTGGTTGTGTAAAACTACAGTACATGTTAAGTGTGCCGGCTTTACATGCAGGGTGAAGGATCTTTTAGATCAAAAAAAGGGTTTCAAATGGGGATGTGAGTCATGCCGGATCGTGGAAGATGAAATGGAACTTTTCATGCGGCAAACAAAGGATAACCTGATGAGTCTGTCTGCCAGTTTTCTTAAACTCTCGCAAGAGTTTAAAGCTGTTGAGTCTCAGTTTAGTAGTTTAACGCTACTGACTGAGTCTCGAAAGCGTAAGAAGGCGGGAGAACAGACTCCTGATTTGTCCTTGCGTTTGCCGGTCTCCACATCTATATCGGTTCCGACCCCTTCTCAACCAATGCAAACTCCAACTCCACAGACGATGTCTGTAGTGTCCGTTTTGTCTGGGCAAGAATCTACACCCATGGATATTGCCGACAGGGATCCTAATGTTAGTAATGCCGGAGTGCCACTTGTTGCAACTGATGCTACAATTAATGCGGTAGCTGATGCAATACCTGGAATGCCGAAACCATTGGTGGGAGTGCCTCCTAAAAAACACATTTTTGTTTCGAGACTTCTCCCTGATGCTACATCTGATGATGTCATGGCCCACATTCGGGCTAAACTGAATGTCTCTAATATATCCATAGAAAAGTTTAAATTTTCATATTCTAGAGAAATTTCATCTTTTAAAATCAGTGTTCCAATTGAATTCTTTGACTGTATCTGCAGTTCTAGCTTCTGGCCGAAAAGCTTAATTGTGAAGGAGTTTACATCCAGAAAAAGGAAGACACGGGGTCAAACAAGGATTCCTTCACCATCTATTCCTCTTTCTTCTTCATCTATTCCCACTCCTTCCTTATCTATTCCTTCTTCTACTCTACCAAAAAACTAACAACTTCCTTCTCTGTCGGCTCAGAGTGTCAGAGGCCTTAATACTAAACTGACTAAACTCTTTGTAGATAGTCTGTCATTTGATTTTGACCTAATTGTCTTTACTGAGACTTGGTTAAAACCTGACGTTTTTGACGCCACAGTTTTACCCTCTAATTTCAACATTTTTAGACGTGATCGTACTGATCGTAGGGGTGGTGGAGTTCTTATTGCTGTAGATTCCGCCCTATCATCGGGTCTGATAACAATACCTGTCTCAAGTAGTATCGAATTTATATGCGTTAAGGTATCTTTTACTCGTTTTTCCATTTTTGTTACCTGTTCTTACATTCCGCCCCAATCGGAATGGCCAACCTACTTACTACACTTAGAATCTATTAAATTTATACTTGAACTACTTTCTGACAGAGACTTATTAATTGTCCTTGGGGACTTTAACCTGCCCACTATAACTTGGTCAACACTTAATGGTAGCAAAACGTTGCTGCCCTCTGGGTGTCACGATTTTATTGATGGTCTGCTTGAGCTTTCGTTGGCCCAGCTGAATTCGATTCCTAATACGTCTGGCAGATTTCTGGATCTGATTTTTACTTCTGATCCCAGTTTTTGTGAAGTATCTAGAACTAGTCCAATGGTGTTACCAGAGGATAGTTTTCATCCAACTTTAGAGTTATCTATTGAGTTTCCCAGCCGCGAGCCCATGTCCGAGTGTGATCCTACGGTACGCACCCGATGTTTTCGGAAGACTGACTTTGTCGCACTAAACAATGCCTTTCTTAATACCGATTGGACTAATTTATACACCTGTATGGATATGAACTCCGCCATTTCTTTATTTTATACCACTGTTGACTCAATCTTTAATGACTGTGTACCCCTAGTGTCTCCTGTGCTGACGCAAAAATCACCATGGTTTACGCGGGGGCTGTCAAAACTGAAGAATCTTAAGTCTAGGTATTACAAAAAGTATAAGGTCACGGGTCTATCATCGGATCTTTCTCGTTACTTGGTTGCTAAATCGAATTTTATTGTTTCTAATTCTAAATGCTATAATAATTACTTACAACATTGCAAGTTGCAGTTCTCTGAAAATCCTAAAGAGTTCTATAGTTTCGTTAACTCAAAGCGACATTCTATCTCCCTTCCATCATTTGCAGTTTTTAATAATGTTTCGGCCTCTTCTGATCAATCTATTTCTAATTTATTTACTAACTTCTTCTCGACTACGTACACATCCACTAAGTACAACTCTAGTCAGATATATCCATATCCTATAACGAAATCCAACTGCATTCTTAATCCTATTATAACGGAAAGTTCGGTAGCTAAGGAACTAATGACGATTAAGCCGGTATAATTACCGGGTCCAGACGGTATTCCCGCTTGTGTCCTGAGGTTCTGTGCGGAGTCATTGTGCTCGCCTTTACTTAAGCTTTTTGAGTTGTCCGTTACACTGTCCGAGTTTCCAACTATATGGAAGGATTCGATTATTTTACCTCTTCACAAATGTGGCAATAAATCCGACGTCACTAATTACAGAGGAATTTCTAAATTGTCAGCGATACCTAAACTGTTTGAGAAAATTATGACGTCTCAAATACAGCATTTATGTAAATCTATTTTTTCGCCATACCAGCATGGGTTTGTCAAGAATAGGTCTACCACAACTAACCTTCTACAGTTTACATCTTTTGTAATCCAAGGTTTTAAGAAACAAAAGCAAACTGATGTTATATATACGGATTTCAGTAAGGCTTTCGATTCGGTAAACCATGCCTTACTATTACATAAGCTGAATTTAGTTGGCTTTCCGGATGCTCTGCTTGCTTGGATATCACAATATCTAAGCAATAGGAGGCAGAGGGTTCTTTTTAAGTCCTCTCTTTCTAAGATCATTTGTGTTGAATCGGGAGTCCCACAGGGCAGTCACCTTGGCCCATTACTATTCACCATTTTTATTAATGATCTCCCCACCGTTCTTTTAAATTCTAGAGTTCTTATGTATGCCGATGATGTAAAAATCGCTAATCGCATCGTAGACTCTCTCTCATGTCATACCTTGCAAGCTGACATGAATGCTTTTCAGGGGTGGTGTATGGCTAACTTGTTATCGTTAAACTGTTCTAAGTGCAAAATTATGTCTTTTTACAGAGGTTCTCCCCAAGTAACGAGTTACTTTTTAAATAATTTCCTGTTAGAAAGAATTAATAATACTTCATTGGTTGTAAAAGATTTGGGGATCTTAATAGACCACAAACTTAGTTTTAATCAGCATATATCGACTACTGTTAGTAGGGCTAAAAGTGTTCTTGGCTTTATAAAGCGCTGGTCGAAGGAGTTCAAGGATCCATATACTACCAAAATACTTTATACTTCTTTAGTCCGCCCCATATTGGAGTATGGATCTTGTGTATGGTCTCCTCAATATGAGTTTTATCAAAACAAATTAGAATCTGTACAAAAACAGTTTTTACTCTTTGCCTTTCGTGATTTGCGCTGGGATCCAACTGTACAACTTCCATCTTATTCTAGTCGACTTCAGTTAATTAACCTTCCTTCTTTAGCTAATCGTAGAACTATGCTTGGTGTAACTTTTCTTTACAAACTTTTGAATGGTGAGATTGACTCTTCCGAGCTGTTGAGCCAAATTAACATTTCTGTTCCATCTAGAAGGACCCGCAATTTCACACCGCTTTTACTTCCCACTTGCACAACTAACTTTTCTCTGCATGAACCTTTTCGTATACTATGTAGTGACTACAACAGACTTTGGCACGTTATCGGTTCCGAAACATCGCTTCCCAGTATAAAAACTGCGATCTTGTCCTTCCTCGCTCGTAACTAGTTGTAATCATCTTTATTTTAACCTATCCTGTTTTCTTTTTATATTACATTTAATATTTTCTATTTCTTTAGTTTAATTTTATGTTTATATATGTATTACGCCTATGCCCTTAGGTCGGAGTGGGTAGAGGTTGTAACATTAATTTTACTTAGGGTCATTCGTAACAGGCCCGGGCCTGGTGTCATATGGGCCACTTGTTCGTACTGAGCGTTGTACGACTACGTCTATAGAAAAAAAAAAAAAAATTTGCAATCTGTCCTAAGAGGACAATAAGCAAATTATGTAAGGAGATTGACAATTACCTGAATTGAGTACAGATATGTGTTTAAGGAATGGTAAATGGTAAAAATTTCATTTATTTCATTAGTCGTATGATAGCAGCTTTCAGCGCCTCTGCACGCGTCACCAGTCCTGTTCTTGCCTGAAGGGTAGGTACAGGGGGTGACATCTTTTGAGCCGCCTTGTTTGGGTGCTGTTATCTAGCAGGGCGAGTGCCAGAATATTGTCGTGCGTCTCCAACCTGGAGCAGTGTCGAGTGCCGTATCTTTTAATTTCGCTGCTTACTGATGGGACGTTCAGGTCTCTTTGGATGACCGAGTTGCGAACGAATGGAAGCGCACCAACTATTCTGCGGAGCAGCTTGCTCTGGAACGCTGAATTATGTTCACGTTCGAATCTGAGGCCGTGCCCCAGAGCTGAATCCCATAAGTCCACACCGGTTTAATAATGGCCTTATACAGCAGCACCTTGTTGCGGATGCTGAGCTGGGATTTGCTGCCAATGAGCCATTGTATTCTGGTCAGCTTCAAGCCAAGCTGAGCTCGTTTAGCTTTTATGTGCGTTTGGCAGTTGAGACGCCTGTCCAGGGTAAGGCCCAGATATTTAACAGACTCAACACTTGGGAGAAGTGTCCCATGTAGACTGACCGAGGGGAAGTTGAGTCTGCGTGTTGCAAAAGTCATGTGGAGGGACTTGTCCGAATTAACGCCAATGTTCCATCTGTTGAACCAGGGCTCAAGTAAGAGCAGTTGGTCTTGTAAGATCCTGGAGGCCTCATTTGGATTCGGTGCACTGGCAATGAATGCAGTGTCATCAGCGTAAGAGGCAATCAGTAGTTGGGTGTGTTGCAGCACTGGCAAGTCTGAAGTGTACAGTGTATATAGGACCGGGACCAGCACACTGCCCTGAGGGACGCCCGCTTTGATGTGCTCTATTCTGGATAGCAAGCTTTTGCACCTGACGTAGATATGCCTGTCCGCGAGGTACGACTTCAAGACCATGAAGTAGGGGGCTGGGAGAAGCAGTTTTATTTTGTGAAGGAGCCCTTCGTGCCAGACTCGGTCGAAGGCCTGCATGACATCCAAAAATATAGCAGAAGAGTACTGCTTGTTCTCAAAGCCAGTGAGTACCTTCTGCACGATGCGATGAACTTGCTCGGGAGTACCATGGTGTTGCCGGAATCCAAACTGCTGTTCTGGGATAATGCTTCCCTCGTCCAGTAGCGGCAACACTCTAGCCAAAAGTATTCTTTCGAATACTTTGGAGAGTATCGCCAGCAGACTGATTGGACGGTACGAAGCTACTTCATTCTCGGGTTTCCGAGGTTTTGGAATCATTATAATCTCTGCACACTTCCATTGGGTGGGGAAGTGGCAGAGATCAAAGATCCTGTTGAATAAATTGGCAAGTAGCTGGGTCACTCTTGGCGGCAAGCACGTAACTGTGACTGCATCGATGCCATCGTAGCCAGGGCTTTTAGTTGTTTTCAGGCAGTTTATCTCCGATTTTACTTCCTCAGGAGTGACTCGTTTGATGGGGAGAGCCATCTGGAGAGGGGCCTCAAGGAAGGACAGGGTGGCGTTGGTGTCGGCTGCGCTGCAGGCACTGAAGGGTGTAAAGCAATGTGCCAAATGGGTCGCAAACACTTCTGCCGTGTCTTCGGTGGATCTGCACCATTGGCCACTTGGTCTTCGAATGGGGACTTTCCTCACGGTGGGCCTTTTTAGGTATTTGGTGGCTTGCCAGAGGTTGTGGTCAGGCTGATTGGGTTCAAGATCGGCGAGGTATGTAGCAGTGGCTTCATTACGAGCTTTGAAGTATAGCGCTTTCAGCTCCTTCGTGGCGCTGTTGAAGGCCCTTTTATCCAGGGGATTGCGGCTGAGTTGCCATACACGTCGCAAGCGTCTTTTCTCCCGCAAGGCGTTGGTGATCTCGTCCGACCAGGCGAACATGTTTCTCGGAGGGGCTGCTTGTTGTCTGGAACTGACTGGAGGTGTACAGGCGGTAGCAGCTTCACAGATGTTGCGAGTTAGTTTCTGCACAGTCTCGTCGATGTCCTCTCCACTGTTGAGGCAGGCATCGGGCTCAGTGATCTCATCAAGCATAGTTTTAATAGTCTATGTTGGAGTGTAGTCGTGTAGTCGACTCAACTGGGATGTCTAACCAAACCTTCACAGCACTGTGGTCCGATTGCAGGTCATTATCTGCATCAGTTTGAATGCGGTTGCTGTGGATGCCTCTGGAGATGGCGGAGTCCAGGACGTCGGGGATCTTATTAGGATCAGTAGGCCAGTACGTAGGTTGGCCGGAAGAGTGAGTGGTCAGGTTGAGGCTGCGAATACATGGGAAGAGGGCGAGTCCCTTTGAGTTGTTGAGCCTGGACCCCCACCAGGTATGTTTGGAGTTGAAATCGCCTCCAGCCAGGAACCTAGGTCCAAAACTGCTGAGGGCTTGGTAAAACAACCGTGTGTCGACTGTATGCCTGGGAGGGACATAGCAGGAAACGATGTTGATATTGCCGATGGAAGTGGCAATGTTGACAGAGGCTGATTGAAGCCACGGATGACGGAGGGGCGCATTTACAGAGTAATTAAGCCTGGACTTTATAAGAATGCCAGAACCTCCTCTGGCACTGCACTACTTGCATAGTGAAGACATGAGTGTTTTCATCATGATGGTCATTTGCTCCATTTGGACCTGGAGCAGCTGGATTATTTGCTCGAGCGTGTTTGGCCTTGCTCCCTTTGTCTTTTCGCCTCTTTATAGGCTCGACATCCTCTGTAAGACGCGGTGTGGTTTTCTCCGCAATTGACGCATTCCGGAGGCTGCTCTTTGTCCTTGGGACACTTTCCAGGCTCGTGGTTCCTGGTGCATTTGACATACCTACGTCCTTTACCACAGAAGTTTTGGATGTGGTTAAATTCCTGGCATTTGTGGCATTGAGGAACGTCATTGTTCTTCCTCGGCGGCTCGATGGTTACCACGGCGTTACACAGGCGTTTTGTTGCGAAGATCTCTTTGTTGTTGGCAGCTGGCTCTAGGTCGATGAAGAAAATCGGCATCGGGTTTTTGGAGTGTCGGATCCGTAGATATACGTCTGGATTTTGCATTGGAGCTTGCAAAGACCTTTAAGCCCTTCTTGCGGTCGGCTTTCGGGGATGCCGTGGCCTTTCCTTTGGTTACATGGAACCATGGTGCAGTATTGGGGGCACTGCCGCTGGGGACATTATCAGATTCCATCTCGGTATGGGAGAGACAACAGGAACTGTCCTTTAAACTCCCGAGGGAGTACGACGGATAATATTCGATTTCTCCCAAAAGTATACCACACAAGCCAGTGGGCCCCTTAGGGATATGCAACAAATTTAATTTATATTGGTGCCTAAAAGTATGCACCAACTTTTTAGGCTTCGCCGATTGGCTGGCCAATCAAAATACTCTAACGGAGCTTGCAGAGCAAGAACCGAGTTGATGGCGCAAAAATACATTTTTTATCACTTCTTTTGTTTTGATCTTCAGTTCGCGTGAGAGAATTACGGTTTATTTTTGTCGACTTGAGACACTAATTGCGAGGTTCATCCGGGTAGACGTCCGTACACTTTGACAGTCAAATCGAGACTGTCATATGATATGAGATATTCCATATGATATGGATTTTCCCATACGATAAATGGGCGATATAAAATCCTTCATGTCATATTTCCATATGATATGAAATATTCATACGGTATGCATATTTCCATATGATATGTGTGTTTTCCCATACGATAAATGGGCAAAATTAATATTTTTATACCATACACCCATAGGGTGAAATGGTATATTAAAGTCGCCAAAATGTATGTAACAGGCAGAAGGAAGCTTTTCCGACCCCATAAAGTATATATATTCTTTATCAGTATCAACAGCCGAGTCGATCTAGCCATGTCCGTCTGTCCGTCCGTCTGTCCGTCTGTCCGTCCGTCCGTCCGTATGAACGCCTAGATCTCGGAGACTATAAGAGATAGAGTCACCAAATTTGGAATGTAGGCTCGTGTAGTATGTAGAGTGATCAAGTTTGTTTCAAATTTTTGCCACGCCCCTTTCCGCCCCCGCAATTCAAAAAAACGTTTTTCTCAAAAACTATTACAGCTAGAGACACCATATTTGGTATGTATATCTGCTTAGTAAATGCGCTCATTTTGTGTGTACAAAGATTTTGCCACGCCCCTTTCCGCCCCCGACATTTGAAAAAATCGATTATCTCCCGTCATTTTTAACCTTGTGGAATCAAATTTGGCACACTTGAACTTGATACTAATACCCAGCAAAATATTAAATTTGATTAAAATCGGACAAACAATAGCCAAGTTATGCATAAAAACGTTTTTCCATAAGGCCGGAGTTGGCCGTTGGCGGGTGGGGCGCTAGGGTGCTCAAATGCATAAGTGAGCGAGATACTAAGATATGCTTGTAAAAAGCATGTGAACAGAATTTTTTTGAAATAGGCAAATGCATTTGTTATTACAAATTTGAAATATTTGTTTTACTGGTGTATGGTATACCTAAGTCGGCGAGACGACTTACTTACTTCATTAATATTGAGTAAAATTTTTTTTTTTTATATAATTGTGCGATATTGAATAAATTTAATATCATATGATATGAGATATTCCATATGATATGGATTTTCCCATACGATAAATGGGCGATATAAAATCCGTCATGACATATTTCCATATGATATGAAATATTCATACGGTATGCATATTTCCATATTATATGTGTGTTCCCATACGATAAATGGGCAGAATTAAAATTTTTAATATTGAGTAAAATTTCTTTTTTTTATATAATTGGGCGACATTGAATAAATTTAATTTCATATGATATGAGATATTCCATATGATATGGATTTTCCCATACGATAAAAGGGCGATATAAAATCCGTCATGACATATTTCCATATGATATGAAGTATTCATACGGTATGCATATTTCCATATGATATGTGTGTTTTCCCATACGATAAATGGGCAAAACTAATATTTTTAATATTGAGTAAAATTTTTTTTTTTTATATAATTGGGCGACATTGAATAAATTTAATTTCATATGATATGAGATATTCCATATGATATGGATTTTCCCATACGATAAATGGGCGATATAAAATCCATCATGACATATTTCCATATGATATGAAATATTCATACGGAATGCATATTTCCATATGATATGTGTGTTCCCATACGATAAATGGGCAAAATTAATATTTTTAATATTGAGTAAAATTTATTTTACATTCTTCTTTTAAGTTATATACATATATAACATTTATTTTTCTCTCCCATTTAATAAGGACAGTAGGAATCTCTTTAAATATATAAATTGCGTCACTAATTAAATGATAATTTATTTGGCTACATTATGACAATCACAGTTGAATCCGCCGTTTTTGTTCTTTTAAGTTATATACATACATGACATTTATTTTTCTCTCCCATTTAATAAGGACAGTAGGAAATTCTTCAAATATATATATTGCGCAACTAAATAAACGACAATTCATTTGGCTACATTATGACGATCACAGTTGAATCCGCCGTTATTGTTCTTTTGAGTTATATACATCTATAACATTTATTTTTCTCTCTCATTTAATAAGGACAGTAGGAATCTCTTTAAATATATGTATTGCACAACTAAATAAATGACAATTCATTTGGCTATATTATGACGATCACAGTTGAATCCGCCGTTTTTGTTCTTTTAAGTTATATACAATTTACGAGTTTCCATTTCCCTTATAGGGGAATCCTTACCATTTCCTTCCTTGGATTGTAAGGATGGGACTTGGGAAACTCAGGATTGTTACAGTGAGACACAACACAATACTTGATTTATACGTTATAAGTTTTATTCACTTTGTAACTAGATTTAGTTAGTTCTACGTCTAAACTCAGACTGCCCGCTCTGTCGAGCGTGGTCCTTTAAATATACCCCAAGATGTCCAAAGGGCGCTGGCTGCGGCGTTGTGCCGCTGGCAGCGGCGTTGGGATCGTGTCAGAAGTGGGTCGCCTCTTCCGGCGAATTCTGCTTATCGGCAATATTCAAAGTGCTTATACTAGAAAGGGAAGTGAAGTGCCTAGTGTGACCAACGAGGGTCGTCTTGGGTCACAATTTGCTTAGGGTCGCATAAACACTAGGAAACATAAGTTGCTTATTTGGCTAAGTGTGTCTACAGGAAATGAAAGACGTAGGTAGCTTAGTTGGCTAAAAGATGCACGCGTGCTGTGTGTGGTCTGATGGTGTGTGAAATGTGAGTGTTGTGTGTGGTCTGATGGTGTGTGAAATGTGAGTGTATGAAATGTGAGTGTATGAAATGTGAGTGGGCTGGTGTCACTTAGATCGATAGTATGGGCCGCGATGTACGCGTGCTGTGTGTGGTCTGTTAGTGTTCCTAACATGTGTGAAATGTGAGTGTAAGGTCAAGGGCTTAGATCGATAGGGGGTATTTTGCCCGATGCTCGTTCAGGCGTTTCTGGTAAAGTGTGTTGATCGAGTCCCGTTGTGATAGGAGATGCCGAGGTGTGGGGCATGGTCTGGTGATTGAAGGACAAGGCGTCCCAGGGGCGCTGGTTGTATGAGAGGAGGCCTCGCATTAGGATGAGTGCGCTAACTCCTCCCCCCTTAAAAATCGACGTCCCGGAGATCCTTTAATTTCGGGTGTTGTTTCTGGTTTCTGGAGCGTCTTCCTCAGAATCCAACCTATGAAGATGGCGAGAAATACGAGGATGGCGCAGCCGGCCGTGATGGTGGTCCCTTTTGTTAGAGTGTTGAGGCGTCGTAGATTGTTTATGTGCAAGTTGTGAATGTATTCCACGTTTAGTCGGTGTCCTTCGTTTACGACTTCAGACAAAGTGGACGGTATTGCCCCCATCCTTGTAACCGTCTGGCTTCTGAAGGTTTTGTTACCGATTGTCACCGATTCGTTGGAGAATTGAATGACAAAGGTCCCGTTCAGTTTCGATTCTACAACGCCGTTTGTCATCTTTCCTCTAAAGTTGGTCGTGAATATGGTACCATCTTCTAGTAACTCGATGGGGCTTGCCGTGTTGGTTATTGAATGGCATTTTGCGGTTCCTCCCCTTTATTAGTCTTGGCAGGCAAGACTCTTCATCCAGGTGAGTGAGGTCTGATTCCTTACAAATGGTGATATTGCCCATGGTCTGGCAGCTCCTGGATATCATGTAGGTGTCTCGTGGTCCATCCAGTATCTTTCCCGAAGGAATGTCGAGTTGTTGATTATTTGTTATGGTTGGCCTGATGATCTGTTCGAATACTCCTGTTGTAGTACCCGTGGCATCGCTATGTTGTAAAGGAGTAGGGTACCGTTCACGAAGATAGTGGGTTGGGCAAATTCGATGGCTTCTATAATGTTGTTGTAAGGCAGGCTTGGTGTGGTGTTGATGATGTCCTGCAGCTCGTCTATGTCCAACAGGTTTGAGTTAATCACGCCGACTTTAGCGAGTTGGCATGCTCGCACAATTTCGTCCAGCTTCCGTTCAAGTAACAAGATTTTGTTCAACAGGATGGATAGTTCGGAGTCGTTATCCTTGCTTATTGTGTTCAGGGCTCCTGCAAGTTCGTTTATTTTGTCGAATGCCTCTTAAATGCCGGACAGGAATTGTTTATTTATGGTGAACTGTTGGTTATTCTCTCTAATCAGAGAATCATGGGATTGTAAGATCTGGTCCCAGTCAGCTGCGTCCGGTGATCCTGCTACCCATTTCCAAGCTGAGCCTAACCATCTGATTGATCGTCTAGTCCTCTTGTGGGAGACCGTGAGCTCCTCGATTTTTATTTTTAGATCCTTGATTTTTAGAGTGGCCAATGTCTTCAAGTCACCAGAAGGGTATTGATCCAGGGCTAATGACAAGTTTTCGGCAAAGCCCGCGAATGAATCGAGAGGGATTACATGTACCAGATTTGAGTGTCCTTCAATTCTCCATCCCTTTCCTTGTTGTAGCGTCACGGTTGGGGACTCATACTTAAAGACCTTGTAGCTCTCCGCCAGTGAGAGGCACAGAATGAGGGGGCTTGTATTGTATTGTGTCGGAAGCAGAAAGGTTTTTTTAGTGTGGTATTAATTTTAACTTAGCTTCTTGTTGCTTAAGTGCTATGTGTATAAGTGTGTTTTTACTTAATGTGTGACTTGTGTAGCTTCTTCCGTGTTATAATATTACTCGGAACATAATTATTCTTATTCTTTTCCTTTTTGCTAGCTTTTGTGATTTTTGTTACTAAATGACTGCTTTTTCCCTTATTTCTGTTAAGTTTCGATTTCTTAAACTTGATTCACTTCTATTACATTTTCCTTTAAGCTGTCTATCATGCTACCTCTTGTTTTATACCAAATAGCATTATACCTGGATATTCATTGGTGCATCTGTTTCTTGTGTTATTCATTGTAAACTCTACCTTATCCAATACTGTATGCCATTGCTTATTGTTTTCACTGTCAACTAACTTGGCAATCATGGGTCCTAGGTCTTTATTGACTCTCTCAACTTGTCCATTAGCCTGTGGTGATGCTGTCGCTACTTTTATATGATTAACATTACATTCCTTAATAAAATCATCGAAACCTTTGGAGGTGAAGCAACTGCCTCTATCTGATATTATATTCTTGGGTCTACTATATACTTTGATGTATTCTTCCAGTGCTTCGATTGCTTCACTTGATTTCGTACTCTAACCGCACAATTTTAGTACAAGTTAATAATTTCGTTGCTTTCTAATTTATTTAGGTTATTTATTTATTTAGTTAGGTTAATTTATAAGTATTAGACATCTACCGCTTTAGCATTGCGTGTAGTGCCTTTAGAGTTCTTTTTGATACTGCTTTTCGCACACGTGGGTGCGGGCTTCAAGCCTATCGAGCTCAAGCTGCTATCAGCTGCAATATACAAGCTTTGTGGGACCAAATCCTCGAGTGATAACTGTAGAGCTGGATATCACCTGTGATCTGCGCAAGCTTTGGAGTCTTAAAGCCTTATATGATAATTTACATGCATCTATTACGACTAATATGTGTTTCATTTTGCTATCTTTACTATGTATCGGTCCCTAGTGATCTATATGTAAATATTGAAACGGGTTATCTCTTTTGGGTATGGAGTGAAGAAATCCTTCTGTTTTCCTGATTTGTTTGAAAACGCTATACATTTAAGACAATTTTTTTTTTTTTTTACAAGCTTATCAATTTCCTTTCTCATGCTGGGAAACCAATAATTTTTACCTATCAACTCGGCTACTTTGTCTACTCCTACATGCCCCATTTCATCATGATACTTAAATATTACTTTTTCTTCCATCTCTAAAATGCTGCGTTGGCTTTCAAATTGGGAACGTAGGTTTTTAAATTGCGTATTCCGGCTTGACCGGTTGACTCGACTTGGGATCTAGGTTCGCTATGGGTCACAGGGGTGACTACTGGTGGCGTATTCACAATGGTATCACTGTCCGATGTGTCGTACGCGTTATCTCCGGCGGCTGCCAATTGCTCGCGTTGAGCATATCTTTCGGCCAATTGGTTGATGACCTCCCGTAGTGTAACGCCCACGGTTTCGTTGTCACTTATTTTGTATTGTTTATAATAACCTTTTTACCAAATTTTTAGGTAGCTCTATATTTCCTAATGTAGGACGTGGTGTCTGTTTTTTATGAGTGGATGACTCGTAAGTGTGTGTGTGTGTCGGGTTTAAATCTCACCCGTTGTGTAGCAAAGTTTACAATATGTGATACTTACAATAATATCTGTAAGAATGGAGAAACACACATTAGGATATCATATGTTAGATAGCCACCAGCCAGGTAGCACATTTACGTTGTCACCATTCCTTAATTCTTGGAAGGGGTAACAGTTTTTTGTTTTTCGCGTTATTTCTGCGGAGCGTGCATAATTGAAAGTGCGTTTGTGCATATGATTCATATTTCTCCTTTCACCCCTTTTTTATGCCTTGATTCTGTCCTACATTGTTGTTTTTTCTTTTTTTTAGGAATTTCGGTTTTTTTCTTTTCTCTCGACCGTCTGACTAAGCATATTCTTGCTTTAAAAAACATAGTGCTGGTGCAGGGCTTAGTTCAGTATCAGCCAAGAACATGGAGCGATCGGACGAAACCTGCAACTCGACTATGCAAATGGAAGTAGTTTACTGTGACTCCTCTTCGGATGAGGGGAGCATGGAGGAGGAAATAATAGTTGTGGATTCAAGTTCCGAATCTGAAGAGGATTCCACTTCCGAATTGTTCCCTCGGTTCACCAGAGGCGGGTCGCCGAGTTTTGATCAGACTTATAATTCATTGGAGAATGATTATGGCGACTTAGGAATCTTTGTGCCCAGACCGGGTGATGATGAGGATACGATCCCCGTCCCCCTTCCTAAGCCGGCTAGGCCGGTCAACGTTCCTGAGCTGGTCATTCAGGAATATCTGGAATACCTCCCACCATGTGAGAAATCGATTACCATTATACACAGGTTGAAGACATATTCTTTAGAGTCAGTTTTCCGTTACGAGGAAAATAGAAGGCGAGCTGGGTGTCCCAACCTGAAGAGTATACTCAAGCGGAGGCACCCCACTCCTGTTCGCAGACGGCCAAGATAACCTGAATAATAAACCAAATGACAGAATCAAGAGCAAGAGTTTGTTTAATATTTATCAGTTGGGGTACTAGTTTTTGGGTTTTCGACCATTCGTATACTTCTACTTTCAGTAGTTTCTTGCCCAGAAGGAAGGTTTGGTCAAGAATGAACTTTTTCCGCCCCCTCTGCAGGAGGACTTGGTTTTTCAACCAGTCATTCAGCCAATAAGAATGAATTCTTTTCGCCCTCTCTGAAGGAGGACTTGGTCTTTCAACCAGTCTTTCAAGGAATGAACTGTTTCCGCCCTCACTGAAGGAGGACTTGGTCTTTCAACCAGTCATTCACTAATCAAAACGACTCTTTCCGCCCTCTCTGAAGGAGGACTTGGTCTTTCAACCAGTTATTCGTTTTTGCAAGACACCGGAAGGGGGAGTTAGATGACATGTCCCCACATAGGGATCATTGAACCTTCTCATTGCATGTGGTTATCTTTTTCTTTTGAATATTTTCCCCCCTTTTTTTTTAGGGCCCGTTGCCAAACACGGGAGTGTATCATTCGCCTTCCGGTTTCTTTTATTCACATGTTAACGCCAAAAATGCAAGAGGCGCAAAAATTTCCCTTCGTTTCGCTAATTCCGCCTTGCCTGATTCTGCTGGCTTGAGAGTGCGGTCTTAGCAAAATGCGTTCGGGACGGTTACTTGAAGAGTCAGCAGTTTTATGCAAGCCGAGGCACGCGTTGATCTCAAATATCACCATGGTCAGGTCAGGCATTTCCCGTTGGCCAAGTGGCCTATATTATTATTTTCGTGTTTTTTGTTTTTTTTTTTTTTAATTTGGGATAGGTCAGGTTTGTGCCTGAGTAATTAATTATTTCACTCTACTACGCGTCTTGCTGACATGGCTTGCATTCAACTGTGGAGCTCTTCCTACTATTGTCTAGACCCGTAATGTTTCTAGATTCCCTCTGAAGGGTGGTTAGCGCTATCATTGCCTCTAGAAAAATTACGGGTCCCTGCTCGGGCGCCAGTTACGAGTTTCCATTTCCCTTATAGGGGAATCCTTACCATTTCCTTCCTTGGATTGTAAGGATGGGACTTGGGAAACTCAGGATTGTTACAGTGAGACACAACACAATACTTGATTTATACGTTATAAGTTTTATTCACTTTTTAACTAGATTTAGTTAGTTCTACGTCTAAACTCAGACTGCCCGCTCTGTCGAGCGTGGTCCTTTAAATATACCCCAAGATGTCCAAAGGGCGCTGGCTGCGGCGTTTTGCCGCTGGCAGCGGCGTTGGGATCGTGTCAGAAGTGGGTCGCCTCTTCCGGCGAATTCTGCTTATCGGCAATATTCAAAGTGCTTATACTAGAAAGGGAAGTGAAGTGCCTAGTGTGACCAACGAGGGTCGTCTTGGGTCACAATTTGCTTAGGGTCGCATAAACACTAGGAAACATAAGTTGCTTATTTGGCTAAGTGTGTCTACAGGAAATGAAAGACGTAGGTAGCTTAGTTGGCTAAAAGATGCACGCGTGCTGTGTGTGGTCTGATGGTGTGTGAAATGTGAGTGTTGTGTGTGGTCTGATGGTGTGTGAAATGTGAGTGTATGAAATGTGAGTGTATGAAATGTGAGTGGGCTGGTGTCACTTAGATCGATAGTATGGGCCGCGATGTACGCGTGCTGTGTGTGGTCTGTTAGTGTTCCTAACATGTGTGAAATGTGAGTGTAAGGTCAAGGGCTTAGATCGATAGGGGGTATTTTGCCCGATGCTCGTTCAGGCGTTTCTGGTAAAGTGTGTTGATCGAGTCCCGTTGTGATAGGAGATGCCGAGGTGTGGGGCATGGTCTGGTGACTGAAGGACAAGGCGTCCCAGGGGCGCTGGTTGTATGAGAGGAGGCCTCGCATGAGGATGAGTGCGCTAACTTACATATATAACATTTATTTTTCTCTCTCATTTAATAAGGACATGTAGTCAATTTATTTTACGTGGTATGTACCCATTAATAGGGTTTAAAACCACGGCACTCAAATAAGCCACAAGACAAATAGTACACGTGACGATACGATGCGTCGCCAAACGCCCGTTTGAAAACTGCTTTTGCACAATTTCTCCAGTGCCAGTTGAATGCCATGTTGGTCGGACATGACATTCCCCCTTGGGTGGGGCGAGGCCGACCTAAAACCTCTGCTGGTCTTTGGGTGCATCACCCGGTTGTATAACGCAACTCCACTCTTGAATTATTCAATTCATCCCCGCATTTGGGTATTAAACCACAGCCAACCACAAAGGGCTAGTGGGCAAACTAGCCCATTTCGTAATACCGAATCACAGTGCCGGTCGGCTGTTCGCAGTCGAAACTACTAACCATTTTTGTCACCGCCAAACAGGAAATGAGTAAACCCCGCCGCTCGAATTAGCTACTGCTGAAAATTTCAACAGCACCCAGGAAGCACCACTTGGAGGTTTCGAGTCGACTTGACTTGAATCACGACTTACGAATTACGGTACATATGCCCCTTCTGTGATCATCAAGCCCAGCTTCCCCATTTAATAAGGACAGTAGGAATCTCTTTAAATATATATATTGCGCAACTAAATAAATGACAATTCATTTAGCTACATTATGACGATCACAGTTGAATCCGCCGTTTTTGTTCTTTTAAGTTATATACATATATAACATTTATTTTTCTCTCCCATTTAATAAGGACAGTAGGAATCTCTTTAAATATATATATTGCGCAACTAAATAAATGACAATCCATTTGGCTACATTATGACGATCACAGTTGAATCCGCCGTTTTTGTTCTTTTAAGTTATATACATATATAACATTTATTTTTTTCTCCCATTTAATAAGGACAGTAGGAATCACGACTTACGAAATACGGTACGTCCGCAGAAGGGCGTTCATCAGGCCCAGCCGTATAAGTACATTATAATTACGTCACTAAAAATAAATGACGATACATTTGCCTACATTATAACAAAAAAACACTACTTTTTATATGAAAGAAATACTCTCCCATATAATAAAATTACAACAGCGATTTAAAAATCGAATCATCAAGCAAAGGATAAGCTTCAGTAGATCGCAGTATGGCAGCTGCTCAACCATTTACAACACCTTGCCTGTTACAAAAGTCGTTTACAATTGATTCTAGGCTTTGTCATTGTATTAAATAATGTTTTAATAAGTAACTAGCGCGGCATCAGGTGATCGAAGATCCTCCCAATTTACTATGTTACAAATAACATTGGCATCACATCCATTGTCGTTTATAAAATAAACTTTTAATGGTTTAGAAGCCATACAATGCAAATTGCCCCTTATTTATCATTGCAGTCCAGCACGGATACGACCTTAGAGGCGTTCAGGCATAATCCAACGGACGTAGCGTCATACCACTGTTCGCTCGAACAAGTATTGTGCCATTGGTCCGTACCTGCGGTTCCTCTCGTACTACGCAGGAATGCTGTCGCAACAACGTTTTGTCATTAGTAGGGTAAAACTAACCTGTCTCACGACGGTCTAAACCCAGCTCACGTTCCCTTGCATGGGTGAACAATCCAACGCTTGGTGAATTTTGCTTCACAATGATAGGAAGAGCCGACATCGAAGGATCAAAAAGCGACGTCGCTATGAACGCTTGGCCGCCACAAGCCAGTTATCCCTATGGTAACTTTTCTGACACCTCTTGTTAAAAACTCTTTAAACCAAAAGGATCGATAGGCCGAGCTTTTGCTGTCCCTTTGGTGTACTGAACACCGAGATCAAGTCAGCATTTGCCCTTTTGCTCTATGTGTGGTTTCTGTCCGCACTGAGCTGGCCTTGGGACACCTCCGTTATTATTTGAGAGATGTACCGCCCCAGTCAAACTCCCTACCTGGCAATGTCCTTGAATTGGATCATACCTGAGTAATTGGAGTTATACCAAATATTTCAAATTAAAAATACATAAATGCACTCTCTCATTAAAGAATTTGTTTGCGATTATATAACAAACTCGTGATACTTTGATCAAGAAGCTTGCATCAAAACCCAATACCATAAGATATAATAAATATATCCGTATAATGGCTAGGAAATGATACACGTTCCATTTAATCAAGTAAGTAAGGAAACAATAAGAGTAGTGGTATTTCATTGGCGATATCAAACACAAGGAATAATATCTCCCACTTATGCTACACCTCTTATGTCTCCTTACACTGCCAGATTAGTGTCAAGCTCAAAAGGGTCTTCTTTCCCCGCTAATTATTCCAAGCCCGTTCCCTTGGCTGTGGTTTCGCTAGATAGTAGATAGGAACATGAAGTCGAGTTTATTTAACGTGGCATGTACCCATTAATAGGATTTAGAACCACAGTACTCTAATATGCCACATAGGTGACAAATAGTACAGCGGGTCAAAACAATGCGTCAACCAAAGCCCTTCAGAGATGCTGCTTTTGCCTATTGAATGCCATGCTGCCGGACATGACGGACCCCTGGGTAAGGAGCGAGGCCCATCTACAACGTCTGCTGGTCTTTGGGTACAGCACCCGGTTGTATAACGCAACTCCACGCTGAGTCAGTGACTCTCCCCGCATTTGGGTATCAAACCACAACCACTACGATCTCCCACGAGGGGGCCAACCACTAATTGGGCTAACCTTGGGCCACTAGCCCATCCCGTAGTACCGAATCACAGCTTTGGTCGGCTGTTCGCAGTCAGAGACTACTAGCCATATGTGTCCTAGGCAACACGGAATGGATCGTCCTTGACTCCCCCCTCATGGGGTTCGTCTACCAGATTTGCAGCTTTGGATGGCTGTTCGCAGTCAGAGACTACTAGCCATTTTAGTTCAACACGAACATGGAATGGATCATCCACGACTCCCCCATGGGGTTCGTCTACCAGATTTGCAGCTTTGGGGCTTTCGCAGTCAGAGACTACTAGCCATTTTAGATTAAAAAAAAAAAGGAAAGAATTTTTCCCGACTAGCCCCTCATGGGGTTCATCTACCAGATCGCAGCTTTGGCGGGCTGTTCGCAGTCGATGACTACTAGCCATTTTAGTTCAACACGAACAGGGAATGGATCATCCTCAACTCCCCCTCATGGGGTTCGTCTACCAGATTTGCAGCTTTGGCGGGCTGTTCGCAGTCAGAGACTACTAGCCATTTTAGTTCAACTCGAACAAGGAATGGATCATCCCCGACTCCCCCCTCATGGGGTTCGTCTACCAGATTTGCAGCTTTGGCGGGCTGTTCGCAGTCGAAACTACTAGCCATTTTTGTTCACCTGAACAAGGAATGGATCATCCCCGAGTCACCCCGATGGGGGTTCATCTGCCAGATTAAAGCGCTCTGGTACGGCTTTGCAGTGTGTGTGAGGTACTGCTACCAGTTTTGGCCCGTCCGACCCGGCACTGGTTGATCCTGTGTCATTCCTCGCCGCCTTTTAAACGCCGCTCGCGCAAACAATTCCAACATCTGGAGCTGCTCCGGTGTGTCCAGGACCCGGGAAAAGTCCCAACGGGTATCCTCCCTTCGAACACCAAGTCCATCGAGGTCTCGCAAATCTGTGTAGAGTGGGCAAGCCACAATCATGTGCTGCCAGTCTTCGCACTGCGCACCACATTCACATGTGGGCGTCCGACTTAGACGTCTCTCATACAAAAATGCGTTCAGCGATCCATGGCCAGTCAACAAGAATCCAGCGTGAAGTCCAAAACCAAAGTCCTTCTGGCTGAAGACGAAGCATGCGTCCGGGATAAACTCATGAGTCGGTCGACCGCACTCATCGTCATCCCACCTGCGTTGCCACTCGCAGCACATACGTTCGTCCAGCATCGCCTTCATCTGCCTCCGATCCAGATTTGCTACGTCCAGACCGAACAGCCAATCGCCTTCCTCCAACGGGTGGGAATGCTTCACCTTGTACCTAATTGCCAGTTGCTTGGCAACCAAGTCCAATGGGGGGCTCCAGCAAGCACCTGCAGTGCCACAGTGGACACTGTACGGCATACCGGCAGGCATCCTAAGAGCATGACTCTCAAAGTGAAGAGTAGAGGTGCCTCCTGGCGACCATCGTACTCTTAACCGCGGAATACCACACTGAGGCACCAAATAGCGCACAAGGCACCATGAGTCCAGCATACACAGTGCGTCTGGATCGGGGACTGAGACCCCAGTCGACCCTCAGAACGCGACTGAGTGCACCGCTGACTCCAGCCAACTTACCGCGTAATCCTGCGATGTGCGGCTGAAAATTAAGCCGCTCGCCGACTGTGATGCCCAGGTATCGGTACTGAGTTACATACTGTAGGAATGCTCCTGCAAACTCTACAGAGGGTGGCCTACAAGCGGCCAATCTCCCTTTCAGTAACATCATTGCCGTCTTGCTGGTCGAAACCGAAACTCCGACTTCAGCTCCCCAAGCTCCCACGACGGACATCAGCTCCTTTGTACGACGTTCCAGCTCGGCTCTCGACCTTCCCTCGACGAGGACCAACAGATCGTCTGCATACGCACTGAATACGCACAGGGGCTCCAAACGTTGGAGCAGCACATCCATCATAGTGTTCCAAATAAATGGTCCACTGATGGATCCCTGCGGACATCCTCGATTGACCTCCACGTCAACCTCTCCGAATCTGCTGGTCATCCTTGCTTTTCTGCCACTGAAGAAGCTTCTCCATAAGCTGGCTTCCTGGCATCCCGCGTCGATCAAGCGGCGCATCACAGCGCTCCACTCGACATTGTCGAAGGCACCCTTGAAATCCACGAAAAGACCCAACACGTATACCGCCTGGCTGGCGGCAACGCTGGCCTTTACGTGGTGCCAGGCGTCCTCAACACAGCGTCCAGGTCGAAAGCCGAATTGCCATCTATTTCCTTCCGGAAGCACCTCTTTCATTCGATTCACCATGATCCCCTCTAGCACCTTGCCAAACACTGGCAGCAGGCAGATGCCCCGATAGGAAGCTGGATCACTCCTTTCCTTGTCGGAGCCCTTGAGGAGCGCCACTACTCTCGGGCATTTCCACTCAAGGGGGAAATATCCCTCTGCCACACAGCGAGATAACAACGCTGTTATGTGCTCGGGGATAGCACGCCATACTGCCTTGCAGATACCACCTGTGATGCCGTCCAATCCGGGAGAGCGCCTGCTCTTCAACCGGGCGACGCATACTCCGATCTCGAAGTCTTCGAGAACCGGTGCAGCTCCGCTTGGAATGGCAATGTCGTCACTCGCTGCCGCAACTGGAAAGAAGTTACGGAGGAGGAGACTCGCGCAGTCGTGCCAGGTTACGACCGGCCTGCCATCCTCGCGAAGGCATCCCAACTCTGTGGACCGCTTTCGTCCTCGGCAAATCCTGTATGCGTGCCCCCATGGGTCATCTCGATGTTCTCCAACGAAGTTCCGCCAATGATCCTCCTTCGTCTTCAGGATGAGCTTCTTGAACTCGCGGACAGCCGTCCGCAGATGAGTTGCCAGAAACTGCGCAGTTTCGTTCCCTCTGCGCCTAGCATCCTGGAGCCTCCGCCTAAGTCTCCTGACTTCATGACGTTTTGTACTCAGTTCGGTGGTCCACCACTTCACCTTTCCAGCGGCTCGCGACGTTCTACGACCTAACACCCTGTCGCACGTAGACTGTACGGCAAGGCGTAGCGCAGACACCGAGGAGTCCAACGGCGACATCCTGATGTGCTCCAACGGAAGGTGCTCCCGAATTTCCTCTACCAGTTCAGAGTCGAACAACCGCCAGTTAGCATTCCTGAGCTTCCAGGACGGCACAGGAGCATATGTGCTCTCAACTGTGTCTGGGGAAGGCGTCACCACAACGGTGATAATGTTGTGGTCGCTCATCTCCCACTCGTCCACACTCCAGTCATACGCGGCCCACGCAGACGCTGCTTCGCTAACGATTGTTACGTCAATATCGCTTTGTCCACGGCGATTATCGAACGTGTACACCTCGCTGAATCTGTTGACGACTCCGGCTCGGCTTGCGAGAATCCAATCCTCTAGCTGCTCACCCCGTCTGTAGTTCAGCTGGCCACGATAGCTATCGTAGCGTTTACTGAACCACATCGGAGATACAGCGTTCGCATCTAGGCAGAGGATGACCGGAGTACTGCTCGCCAGTAGCAGTATGGCATCCATGTACTGGAAAAATCCCGTCAACTCAGCATGTGCATGGCAGTATAGAGAGGTCAGGTAAATAGAGCCAAATTTACCCGTGACCCTCACGCATACTCCAGCCTCGGTGATTAGCGACTCGACCGGCAGGCAGATGGCATCTGGATCGTCGATGATGACAGCAGAGTTCCTTCGGTGTCCCTCGAAGATTCGACTACCGAAAATTTTCATCCCGGCTGGGAATCCAATTAATCGGCCATCCGAGTCTGTGTGGGGCTCCTGCAGCAACGCAAAGGGGTGGCCGAAGCCGCGCATACGCACACCAACATCGATGCACGCAACGCGACCCCGACCACAATTGGCTTGGATGAAGCTAAACATGGTTAGTGCTTAGCTGCAAACCTTGCCTCCTTCGCAGCGAACATTGGACAGTCCATTGAGAGCATTAAATGCCCCGATGGCCTTCCATTAAAGCGACAATTCCGGCAGTCCACCGGATTCTCGCACTTCCAGGTCTTGTGGCCCTTCTGACCACATCGGAAGCATGTCGCTTCTGTTGCTCCACACTGGGCCACCTTGTGGTCGTAGCCTCCGCATCTGTGGCATACATGGGTCCTTACGATCCAGCGGAACCTGTAGCTGAACCACTTGATGTAAAAGCGGTCACAACCTTCCAGCAAGGGCGCAACTGAGTCGTCTACCTCAATGGAGACGCTCACTTTCTTGCCTTCTTCCGCTTCCCATGGCTTTGACACCATGTGTACTGCCATCTTAAAGGACTCTACTGTCATCTTCTTGGTGAAATTGCCTTCATATAGCTGCTGCATGAAGACCTCCGGGGTGAGTAGACTGTCCACGTCCATCACCCTGAGGGAAGGTCTTGCCGCCTTCTTCTGCTGAACATTCAGTCCAACTTCTGCGAACTTCTTATTCGCTACCACCCGCTTTATTTCGCTAACCGACGGCGTGCGGATAACAGCGCCTCCGCTCCTGAGTTCGCGTACCTCATGTACACGCACTCCCAGCGTCGGTGCGACCTCCTTCATCACCCGTTCGGCCACTTGCTTGCTGGACACGTTCGGGTCCCGACTCGTGACCACCGCGGACCACGTCTCAGCTGGCTTGCTAATCCGTGGTGCGGCGACCGGCACTCCGGGGACGGGGACAACGGCAGCAGCTCTGGCGGTGACCGCGGGGAAGGCAGCGTGGTATGCAGCAGTGTGCATGGCCACGGGTGTAGCAACGGGGGTGGTGGGCGGCTGTGCAGCAGGCTTGCTCTCTGCCGCCTCCAACAGAGCGTTCCTGAGGGTCAGCGATATCGCCAACTCCTCCAGTCGCCTGATGGCACACGATAGCTGCATCGCAGCTAGTGGCTCCATGCCAACCATGGCACATCTGATGGCTTGCGCTGAGGCGCCAATCTCTGCGAGAATCGCAGACGAGCCACCGGCGACGATTCGCCACGCTCCGCTTCGCGGTATCTCAGACTCAGCTGGTCCATCGGCTGGACTTTCGACAGCTTGAGGAGAAGCAACGACGGCAGCCTTGCGCTTGGCAGGCTTCACGGGCGGCACGGCGGGGGCGGGCATGGACACGCTGTCCAAGAGCAACTTCTTCGCGACAGGGGCTTCTGCCGCCACTGGCTCCAGCGTCGGCGACGAGCGAGCCGAGCGAGCCTTAGCCTTGCGGGCCTTCTTCTCCCGCTTTCCGACGACACGCGTCATTTCTGCGCCCGATTCGTCCATGGTGGTATCACTACCGGTGACATCCATGGATTCCGCGGCCGATTCCACGCACGACGCAGCGCTGCGGGCGCTCTCAACAGCGCTGGAAGCGCTCATCACGCTGATGGCACTTCCACTACGCTTCATGGAACCGTCCATGACGACGGCTCTTCACGACTTGTTCGTGTCACGAGAAAATTCGAAAATTCTCACGTGTCACGCACGAACTATCGTATACACGCACGAACAATCGGCTCACGCACGAGTCCGATCACGCACGCCGAAAAATGCACTCGGCCCTTTTAGCGAGGGCACACTGTACTTTCACTCTTCTCGAGTGTCCACTGTACTGGAGCACGTGCTCACACACACACTCGCACTGTCACTCACACGTACAGTCTCAACTGGTAAACAAGTTACCGTTGGTTAGCGCACTAATCCACTTGTTTACTACAAGTGTGCACTTCACCGTTTCAATCGCTGTTTTTGCTTTGCACTTTTCACTCTTTGTTTTGCGTTTGATATTCGCAATTGACACTACCGCGACACAACCGCACGCTTCAACAGTCCAAACAAGACTGAGTAGATAGGGACAATGTAGTCAATTTATTTTACGTGGTATGTACCCATTAATAGGGTTTAAAACCACGGCACTCAAATAAGTCACAAGACAAATAGTACACGTGACGATACGATGCGTCGCCAAACGCCCGTTTGAAAACTGCTTTTGCAGAATTTCTCCAGTGCCAGTTGAATGCCATGTTGGTCGGACATGACATTCCCCCTTGGGTGGGGCGAGGCCGACCTAAAACCTCTGCTGGTCTTTGGGTGCAGCACCCGGTTGTATAAAGCAACTCCACTCTTGAATTATTCAATTCATCCCCGCATTTGGGTATCAAACCACAGCCACTACGATCTCCCACAAGGGGGCCAACCACAAAGGGCTAGTGGGCAAACTAGCCCATCCCGTAGTACCGAATCACAGTTCCGGTCGGCTGTTCGCAGTCGAAACTACTAACCATTTTTGTCACCGCCAAACAGGAAATGGGTAAACCCCGCCGCTCGAATTAGCTACTGCTGAAAATTTCAACAGCACCCAGGAAGCACCACTTGGAGGTTTCGAGTCGACTTGACTTGAATCACGACTTATGAATTACGGTATGTCTGCCCCTTCTGCGATCATCAAGCCCAGCTTCCCAGTAGATAGGGACATGAAGTCGAGTTTATTTAACGTGGCATGTACCCATTAATAGGGTTTAAAACCACGGTACTCTAATATGCCACATAGGTGACAAATAGTACAGCGGGTCAAAACAATGCGTCAACCAACGCCCTTCAGAGATGCTGCTTTTGCAGCATCTCGTCAGTGCCTATTGAATGCCATGCTGCCGGACATGACATTCCCCCTGGGTAAGGAGCGAGGCCCATCTAAAACCTCTGCTGGTCTTTGGGTACAGCACCCGGTTGTATAACGCAACTCCACGCTGAGTCAATGACTCTCCCCGCATTTGGGTATCAAACCACAACCACTACGATCTCCCACAAGGGGGCCAACCACTAATTGGGCTAGCCTTGGGCCACTAGCCCATCCCGTAGTACCGAATCACAGCTTCGGTCGGCTGTTCGCAGTCAGAGACTACTAGCCATATGTGTCCTAGCAACACGGAATGGATCGTCCTTGACTCCCCCCTCATGGGGTTCGTCTACCAGATTTGCAGCTTTGGCGGGCTGTTCGCAGTCAGAGACTACTAGCCATTTTAGTTCAACACGAACATGGAATGGATCATCCACGACTCCCCCCTCATGGGGTTCGTCTACCAGATTTGCAGCTTTGGCGGGCTGTTCGCAGTCAGAGACTACTAGCCATTTTAGTTCAACACGAACATGGAATGGATCATCCCCGACTAGCCCCTCATGGGGTTCATCTACCAGATCGCAGCTTTGGCGGGCTGTTCGCAGTCGATGACTACTAGCCATTTTAGTTCAACACGAACAGGGAATGGATCATCCTCAACTCCCCCTCATGGGGTTCGTCTACCAGATTTGCAGCTTTGGCGGGCTGTTCGCAGTCAGAGACTACTAGCCATTTTTGTTCAACCTGAACAAGGAATGGATCATCCCCGACTAGCCCCTCATGGGGTTCGTCTACCAGATTTGCAGCTTTGGCGGGCTGTTCGCAGTCGAAACTACTAGCCATTTTTGTTCACCTGAACAAGGAATGGATCATCCCCGAGTCACCCCGATGGGGGTTCATCTGCCAGATTAAAGCGCTCTGGTACGGCTTTGCAGTGTGTGTGAGGTACTGCTACCAGTTTTGGCCCGTCCGACCCGGCACTGGTTGATCCTGTGTCATTCCTCGCCGCCTTTTAAACGCCGCTCGCGCAAACAATTCCAACATCTGGAGCTGCTCCGGTGTGTCCAGGACCCGGGAAAAGTCCCAACGGGTATCCTCCCTTCGAACACCAAGTCCATCGAGGTCTCGCAAATCTGTGTAGAGTGGGCAAGCCACAAGCATGTGCTGCCAGTCTTCGCACTGCGCACCACATTCACATGTGGGCGTCCGACTTAGACGTCTCTCATACAAAAATGCGTTCAGCGATCCATGGCCAGTCAACAAGAATCCAGCGTGAAGTCCAAAACCAAAGTCCTTCTGGCTGAAGACGAAGCATGCGTCCGGGATAAACTCATGAGTCGGTCGACCGCACTCATCGTCATCCCACCTGCGTTGCCACTCGCAGCACATACGTTCGTCCAGCATCGCCTTCATCTGCCTCCGATCCAGATTTGCTACGTCCAGACCGAACAGCCAATCGCCTTCCTCCAACGGGTGGGAATGCTTCACCTTGTACCTAATTGCCAGTTGCTTGGCAACCAAGTCCAATGGGGGGCTCCAGCAAGCACCTGCAGTGCCACAGTGGACACTGTACGGCATACCGGCAGGCATCCTAAGAGCATGACTCTCTGGCAAGAGTAGAGGTGCCTCCTGGCGACCATCGTACTCTTAACCGCGGAATACCACACTGAGGCACCAAATAGCGCACAAGGCACCATGAGTCCAGCATACACAGTGCGTCTGGATCGGGGACTGAGACCCCAGTCGACCCTCAGAACGCGACTGAGTGCACCGCTGACTCCAGCCAACTTACCGCGTAATCCTGCGATGTGCGGCTGAAAATTAAGCCGCTCGCCGACTGTGATGCCCAGGTATCGGTACTGAGTTACATACTGTAGGAATGCTCCTGCAAACTCTACAGAGGGTGGCCTACAAGCGGCCAATCTCCCTTTCAGTAACATCATTGCCGTCTTGCTGGTCGAAACCGAAACTCCGACTTCAGCTCCCCAAGCTCCCACGACGGACATCAGCTCCTTTGTACGACGTTCCAGCTCGGCTCTCGACCTTCCCTCGACGAGGACCAACAGATCGTCTGCATACGCACTGAATACGCACAGGGGCTCCAAACGTTGGAGCAGCACATCCATCATAGTGTTCCAAATAAATGGTCCACTGATGGATCCCTGCGGACATCCTCGATTGACCTCCACGTCAACCTCTCCGAATCTGCTGGTCATCCTTGCTTTTCTGCCACTGAAGAAGCTTCTCCATAAGCTGGCTTCCTGGCATCCCGCGTCGATCAAGCGGCGCATCACAGCGCTCCACTCGACATTGTCGAAGGCACCCTTGAAATCCACGAAAAGACCCAACACGTATACCGCCTGGCTGGCGGCAACGCTGGCCTTTACGTGGTGCCAGGCGTCCTCAACACAGCGTCCAGGTCGAAAGCCGAATTGCCATCTATTTCCTTCCGGAAGCACCTCTTTCATTCGATTCACCATGATCCCCTCTAGCACCTTGCCAAACACTGGCAGCAGGCAGATGCCCCGATAGGAAGCTGGATCACTCCTTTCCTTGTCGGAGCCCTTGAGGAGCGCCACTACTCTCGGGCATTTCCACTCAAGGGGGAAATATCCCTCTGCCACACAGCGAGATAACAACGCTGTTATGTGCTCGGGGATAGCACGCCATACTGCCTTGCAGATACCACCTGTGATGCCGTCCAATCCGGGAGAGCGCCTGCTCTTCAACCGGGCGACGCATACTCCGATCTCGAAGTCTTCGAGAACCGGTGCAGCTCCGCTTGGAATGGCAATGTCGTCACTCGCTGCCGCAACTGGAAAGAAGTTACGGAGGAGGAGACTCGCGCAGTCGTGCCAGGTTACGACCGGCCTGCCATCCTCGCGAAGGCATCCCAACTCTGTGGACCGCTTTCGTCCTCGGCAAATCCTGTATGCGTGCCCCCATGGGTCATCTCGATGTTCTCCAACGAAGTTCCGCCAATGATCCTCCTTCGTCTTCAGGATGAGCTTCTTGAACTCGCGGACAGCCGTCCGCAGATGAGTTGCCAGAAACTGCGCAGTTTCGTTCCCTCTGCGCCTAGCATCCTGGAGCCTCCGCCTAAGTCTCCTGACTTCATGACGTTTTGTACTCAGTTCGGTGGTCCACCACTTCACCTTTCCAGCGGCTCGCGACGTTCTACGACCTAACACCCTGTCGCACGTAGACTGTACGGCAAGGCGTAGCGCAGACACCGAGGAGTCCAACGGCGACATCCTGATGTGCTCCAACGGAAGGTGCTCCCGAATTTCCTCTACCAGTTCAGAGTCGAACAACCGCCAGTTAGCATTCCTGAGCTTCCAGGACGGCACAGGAGCATATGTGCTCTCAACTGTGTCTGGGGAAGGCGTCACCACAACGGTGATAATGTTGTGGTCGCTCATCTCCCACTCGTCCACACTCCAGTCATACGCGGCCCACGCAGACGCTGCTTCGCTAACGATTGTTACGTCAATATCGCTTTGTCCACGGCGATTATCGAACGTGTACACCTCGCTGAATCTGTTGACGACTCCGGCTCGGCTTGCGAGAATCCAATCCTCTAGCTGCTCACCCCGTCTGTAGTTCAGCTGGCCACGATAGCTATCGTAGCGTTTACTGAACCACATCGGAGATACAGCGTTCGCATCTAGGCAGAGGATGACCGGAGTACTGCTCGCCAGTAGCAGTATGGCATCCATGTACTGGAAAAATCCCGTCAACTCAGCATGTGCATGGCAGTATAGAGAGGTCAGGTAAATAGAGCCAAATTTACCCGTGACCCTCACGCATACTCCAGCCTCGGTGATTAGCGACTCGACCGGCAGGCAGATGGCATCTGGATCGTCGATGATGACAGCAGAGTTCCTTCGGTGTCCCTCGAAGATTCGACTACCGAAAATTTTCATCCCGGCTGGGAATCCAATTAATCGGCCATCCGAGTCTGTGTGGGGCTCCTGCAGCAACGCAAAGGGGTGGCCGAAGCCGCGCATACGCACACCAACATCGATGCACGCAACGCGACCCCGACCACAATTGGCTTGGATGAAGCTAAACATGGTTAGTGCTTAGCTGCAAACCTTGCCTCCTTCGCAGCGAACATTGGACAGTCCATTGAGAGCATTAAATGCCCCGATGGCCTTCCATTAAAGCGACAATTCCGGCAGTCCACCGGATTCTCGCACTTCCAGGTCTTGTGGCCCTTCTGACCACATCGGAAGCATGTCGCTTCTGTTGCTCCACACTGGGCCACCTTGTGGTCGTAGCCTCCGCATCTGTGGCATACATGGGTCCTTACGATCCAGCGGAACCTGTAGCTGAACCACTTGATGTAAAAGCGGTCACAACCTTCCAGCAAGGGCGCAACTGAGTCGTCTACCTCAATGGAGACGCTCACTTTCTTGCCTTCTTCCGCTTCCCATGGCTTTGACACCATGTGTACTGCCATCTTAAAGGACTCTACTGTCATCTTCTTGGTGAAATTGCCTTCATATAGCTGCTGCATGAAGACCTCCGGGGTGAGTAGACTGTCCACGTCCATCACCCTGAGGGAAGGTCTTGCCGCCTTCTTCTGCTGAACATTCAGTCCAACTTCTGCGAACTTCTTATTCGCTACCACCCGCTTTATTTCGCTAACCGACGGCGTGCGGATAACAGCGCCTCCGCTCCTGAGTTCGCGTACCTCATGTACACGCACTCCCAGCGTCGGTGCGACCTCCTTCATCACCCGTTCGGCCACTTGCTTGCTGGACACGTTCGGGTCCCGACTCGTGACCACCGCGGACCACGTCTCAGCTGGCTTGCTAATCCGTGGTGCGGCGACCGGCACTCCGGGGACGGGGACAACGGCAGCAGCTCTGGCGGTGACCGCGGGGAAGGCAGCGTGGTATGCAGCAGTGTGCATGGCCACGGGTGTAGCAACGGGGGTGGTGGGCGGCTGTGCAGCAGGCTTGCTCTCTGCCGCCTCCAACAGAGCGTTCCTGAGGGTCAGCGATATCGCCAACTCCTCCAGTCGCCTGATGGCACACGATAGCTGCATCGCAGCTAGTGGCTCCATGCCAACCATGGCACATCTGATGGCTTGCGCTGAGGCGCCAATCTCTGCGAGAATCGCAGACGAGCCACCGGCGACGATTCGCCACGCTCCGCTTCGCGGTATCTCAGACTCAGCTGGTCCATCGGCTGGACTTTCGACAGCTTGAGGAGAAGCAACGACGGCAGCCTTGCGCTTGGCAGGCTTCACGGGCGGCACGGCGGGGGCGGGCATGGACACGCTGTCCAAGAGCAACTTTTTCGCGACAGGGGCTTCTGCCGCCACTGGCTCCAGCGTCGGCGACGAGCGAGCCGAGCGAGCCTTAGCCTTGCGGGCCTTCTTCTCCCGCTTTCCGACGACACGCGTCATTTCTGCGCCCGATTCGTCCATGGTGGTATCACTACCGGTGACATCCATGGATTCCGCGGCCGATTCCACGCACGACGCAGCGCTGCGGGCGCTCTCAACAGCGCTGGAAGCGCTCATCACGCTGATGGCACTTCCACTACGCTTCATGGAACCGTCCATGACGACGGCTCTTCACGACTTGTTCGTGTCACGAGAAAATTCGAAAATTCTCACGTGTCACGCACGAACTATCGTATACACGCACGAACAATCGGCTCACGCACGAGTCCGATCACGCACGCCGAAAAATGCACTCGGCCCTTTTAGCGAGGGCACACTGTACTTTCACTCTTCTCGAGTGTCCACTGTACTGGAGCACGTGCTCACACCCGCACACTCGCACTGTCTCAACTGGTAAACAAGTTACCGTTGGTTAGCGCACTAATCCACTTGTTTACTACAAGTGTGCACTTCACCGTTTCAATCGCTGTTTCTGTTTTGCACTTTTCACTCTTTGTTTTGTTTCGTTCGATATTCGCAATTGACACTACCGCGACACAACCGCACGCAATTACAGTCCAAACAAGACTGAGTAGATAGGGACAGTAGGAATCTCGTTAATCCATTCATGCGCGTCACTAATTAGATGACGAGGCATTTGGCTATTTTTTTTTTTTTTTTTTTTTTTTTTTTTTTGATCGCTGAGGAAGGAAATCTTCAAAGATACGAGCAACCAACTACTGGACAATCTCGCATGCACGATTCACTGCGTCATCGGAACAATGAAGTTCCACAGTGCCTACGTACTAAAACCACCTCTATCGTCGTGCGATGTTTGTACCTTTTTAGATGTTATGCCAAGGTAGCAGGCAAAGTATAGAGAAGCTAGAGTTCGACACACCTAGCTTCGAGTATACCCAGCACAATACATGAAATATTTAAAAGACGTCACCCCGCCAGTGACTGCTCTGACGCTAATGATATTGGTATCACTAGCGATGAGGAGATCTTTTGCAATCAATCGTTTTACCGACTGACCACTCCAGATTCCTCTCCAGTTGAGTGTAACGGAGTGAAACTCGATGTCACCTGTCGCTCCGAAAGATCGCCGCATTTGTGATCTTATGTCAGCTCTGTCGTACCTTTCGACTTTGCGCTGATGCGCTTGGTCTAAGGAATGTCCGTCTGTCACAACCTGAACGTCTATCACATACATGTGATTTTGTCGGATTCCCACCAGGTCCGGTTTATGTAAGCCCGAGTCGCATTGCAGACTTGGTTCGACATGGACAACGCAGCCTCTGCCTTCAAGTCCCCGCTTGACGGCATTAACCACGCTGTTGTGTCTAGCTACCCGCCTCCCATGCGTACGATAGCATTTCTGCAAGATGTGGTTTGTTGTTTCGGGAGCATCACATCCTGCACGACACCGTCTCTCCAATTCGTGCCTTCCCCTCGTCGTACGAGACTTAGAGGGTAGGGCATTTATCCGCAATTTGACACCGTGCAAATATTCCTTTCCTGTTAGCAAGCGCGTGGGCTGACTCACCCATCCATGTTGCGGGCCATAATGACCTGCTTCACGGAGACCGCAACCATCAACAGACATGTACAACCTGTTTGCAAAGTACGAGTCAATCTCTGGACGCGAACCTAGTTCCATATCCTCCGCCTTTAATCTATCTCGAGCCCTCTGCAATTCGTCGTCAATGAAAGAGCTAGCTACCTCGGATTGCTCGAGGTGGGGCCATTTTATATTGCTCAATCGCTTCAGACGCGGCATTGGTGCTATCCATCTAATTGATGGGATCCCGAGACCCCCATAAATGTGGGGGGCGTGATAGAAAGCAGTAGGTACATCCAGTGGTAGATCTAACCACGTACCGATCTGTCACATTTTCTTAAGACGCCTATCCTCACACTCCCAAGTGTTAGTTGGTGATAGAGTTGTGGGATAAGGACAGTCCTAAGTGCAAACAACTTCTGTTGAGGTTTCAATGGGGCTCTTGTTAATCTTAACAGCTTCGGATCGAGGTCGTCAGCTGGACTATACCGAGCCCGCCCATCCGCAGTGAACCGGATACCGAAATACTTCCACTCTTCAGTACGCTTCAATGAAGGACACTCACGCTCCCCTACACAAAAGCTCCGCCGTTCATCGACAGTACACTTCTGCTTGGCTTGCCCCTTTATACTGATAGTGAAACACTTGTCAGAATTAAGGGTGAGTCCTACGGAGGCTAGGAAGCCTACCGTAGTATCCAACAATTTTTGAAGTCCCATCGGAGTTTCCGCAAATAGCACCAGATCATCCGCGAACGCTGCCGCGCTTGTTATGGTATTTCCGACTTTGGCACCAATCTCTTTGGGGTAGGACCTAAGTAACCTATCTATGATAAGATTAAATAGTATTGGAGACAGGGGATCATTGCTTAACGCCACTTGCAGGTATAAACACCTCTGAACTCCAACCTGCCCCATTGAGGGAGGTTCCGCCGCCCTTATACTGTTCTGCTATAAAGCTGACAAAATTTGCAGGAGCACCATAAGCCTGTAAAGTCTTGATAATGGCCTGGTGTGATACTGAGTCAAACGCCTTGCTGACATCCACATCCAGAACAGCGTTTAGTTGTCTGACCAAAACTGAGGGGACTGTTATTGGACGAAAGTCTTGCGGTCGATTTGCCTTCACAGTCTTCGGAATGAAGATAGTTCTGGCCAGCCGGGTAGAGTATGGTAATTTGCCGCACCAGAGAATCAGGTTCATTATGCGTAGCATAATGCCCGAGGGTACACTCCTAGCTGTTCTTGGAGTGACACCGTCAGGACCCGGAGAGCTTGACAACTTTAACTTATTTTCCCTCAGGTCGCGTAGCGTTATTGCTGACCAAACCGTCTCAAGCGAATGTTCCATACGGAATCTTGTGTTATCGCAAGAGCATGTGCTGGGATTTGTCATTATTTGTTTCCAATAGGGCTCCATTATCTCTTGGTTTGGCATAACCGACTCATCTGTTCCATCAAGCAAGGATCTAATGCATCTCCCAGTATTCTTATCCCAACGACGCTGAACCTGTGCGTACTCTTGTTGTCTTAACTGTCTCCTGGTTTGATGTCTACGCAAATTGCGTGGACGGATGGTATGTGGTTCATTTGGTGATGGAAATATATCCAGGAGATAGTTGGATAAGCATTGGAGAGTGGTTTCCTTCCCTGCGGTCTGCGCACTATCTACGATAGATTGCAGGACCTGGGCTCTCCACCGTGGATTACAACCTACAGGGCGATAGCCCTGCAGTATCTGCAAGATTTCCCAGTTCGACTGTTCTTCTGATGGATTGATTGGTCGCGCTTCCGACGATGATACTTGGTGGAGTCGCTCGATTAAACTAGGGCGACGCTGTGAGGTATTTGAGTCCAACGCTTCTGGGGTGGGAGTAGATTGCCCTCTTATCTGCTCCAGTTTTGCCTTATATTCACCCCTCTTCCGAAAACATTTGATTGCTTCGGAGCTACGGTGAGTAAATACTTCCGCTAGCTTTTTATTAGGAAATCTCAAATTACCACTTGCTTCGAGCTCCACCTCCTTTCTCGCCATCATCCACGTTTCTTCCTCGCTCCATCGGAGTTTTACATCTTCACGCTGACGTTGCGTATCTAATTCGTCTTTGTGTTGATGTGACATATGTACACCGAGCCTCCTTCTAGTACTGAAGAGGCGCCCACATACTGTACAGGGAACCTCTCCACCGAGGTTTGCCACTGCTATAGCCTCTCTTGGTTGGTCCCCAGGACTGTTTGTCACTGAGGTATTATTTGTGATATTTCTCCGAGGCACAGTATTTCTTTCTTGACCAACGTTTCTTGGCTCAAGGGGCCGGTAACACCAAGAGTTACTTCGCCGCTCGAATTAGCTACTGATGAGACCAAGAGATAAGGAACTCAACAGCACCCGGGACACACCACGAGGAGGTTCCGAGTCGACTTGATCAGACTTACGAATTATGAATTACAGTGCTCCGTAGAACACCCCTTCTACGCTCATCAGACCCTGCATTCCTTAAGAGAGTTATAGTTACTCCGGCCGTTGACCCGCGCTTACTTGAATTTCTTCAATTTGACATTCAGAGCACTGGGCAGAAATCACATTGTGTCAACACCCGCTAGGGCCATCACAATGCTTTGTTTAAATTAGACAGTCGGATTCCCCAAGTCCGTGCCAGTTCTGAATTGATTGTTAATTGATAATCATTATAATTTAAATGAACTAATTAAAATTAATTAGTATTCTTTAAAATTTTAGCAAGAAAGTTCCACAATTGGCTACGTAACTAACTATCCGGGGAACAAATAACTATCATAAATGATAGAAACTCTATTTACCCAGAACGAGCACATAAACCATGTTATTGTTTCCCAATCAAGCCCGACTATCTCAATCTTCAGAGCCAATCCTTATCCCGAAGTTACGGATCTAATTTGCCGACTTCCCTTACCTACATTATTCTATCGACTAGAGACTCTTCACCTTGGAGACCAGCTGCGGATATTGGTACGGCCTGTTGAGAAGTTTGCGTATCCCCACCATAAATTTTCAAGGTCCGAGGAGAAAATATCGACACAACAGTATATGTCATGCTCTTCTAGCCCATCTACCATATCTCTCTGCGAAAGACTTCCATGGTAGTACGGCTATAAAACAGAAAAGAAAACTCTTCCGATACCTCTCGACGGCTTCTTTATGGTCGTTCCTGTTGCCAGGATAAGCACGAGGCCCATATTTAATAACAAACGGATACTCAACAGGTTACGGAATTGGAACCGTATTCCCTTTCGTTCAAAATTATTCAAGTGTTTTATTTATATAGTATTTCAATTGACATTTTTAAAACTTGAAAATTTTCGGCTTTCGCCTTGAACTTAGGACCGACTAACTCGTGATCAACCACTGTTCACACGAAACCCTCCTCCACTTCAGTCCTCCAAGGTCTCATTCGATTATTTGCTACTACCACCAAGATCTGTACCAATGGCGGCTCCATGCAGGCTTACGCCAAACACTTTTAAGCACACCATTGTACCTTCCTACTCACTAAAGTTTCAAAATTTATATTATAAATAACATAAATCATCTACTTTAACGGTAATGTATAGGTATACAACTTAAGCGCCATCCATTTTAAGGGCTAGTTGCTTCGGCAGGTGAGTTGTTAAACACTCCTTAGCGGATTTCGACTTCCATGATCACCGTCCTGCTGTTTTAAGCAACCAACGCCTTTCATGGTTTCTGTATGAGTTGTTAATTTGGGCACCGTAACATTACGTTTGGTTCATCCCACAGCGCCAGTTCTGCTTACCAAAAGTGGCCCACTGGGCACAATATATCATAACCGTAAACTTCATATCAAGAAAGTTAAGGTTCTTACCCATTTAAAGTTTGAGAATAGGTTAAGATCGTTTCGACCCTAAGGCCTCTAATCATTCGCTTTACCAGATAAGATTATTTTATATAACATTTCAATGCACCAGCTATCCTGAGGGAAACTTCGGAAGGAACCAGCTACTAGATGGATCGATTGGTCTTCCGCCCCTATACTCAATTCTGACAATCGATTTGCACGTCAGAACTGTTTCGGTCTTTCATCAGGGTTTCCCCTGACTTCAACCTGATCAAGTATAGTTCACCATCTTTCGGGTCACAGCATATATGCTCAAGGTACGCTCCAGTTAGAGGTATAAATAATATAAATATCATTATACAAGTTAATAAGTTCAGGTTCGATGAATTCAATTTATTAATCATTTATAATAATAATTAATACGAGTCAATGTTGTGTTGCGATATGATAGTGTTCCATGTTCCTCCTTCCGAATAAGAATAATCAGGGCCAGTTAGAAATAGTCAGCAAGTGCCCAAAAAACTGGTAGCGGCATACAATATACTATCAATAATGCCAACTGCCCAAACATACATTTGGCATGTTTCCACATAGCAACGTGTTAAATGGCTTGTGCTCACATTTCAGCATATCGTAAGCATATCAAAGTAATATGAGTTAACCACTCCCCCTCTTAAATTCGACAGCTCTCGGTCGCCTTACGATTGCCGACATCAGGTCTGACGGTCTGGTTGGGTCCTTAGATGATCCAAGGGAGGCGAGACCGCCGACGATGCCGATTAAAGTCAATCCGGACCGCCGTGCCTCGGGTTACATCTTGTCGACAATTCTTCTTGATGTTGAAGATGTGCCTAAGATTCCTCGTTGACAGCAGTTGGAAGTATGACGAACGGTGTTGCTTGAGCGTTGTTCGTGTTTATAAATTTCGGGTTGTTACGATGCAGATGCCGAACATTTCTCGTCGCTGATCCCAGGACGTCCCACCAGTTGGTCGTGTTAGTTCTTGGTATAACTGAACTGCCTGGAGGTCACCTTGACAGCCACCAGTTGGTTGGATTTGGCCTTGGAATGAGCTGCATCGCCTGTTCCTAACTGGATAGATGAGTACTTGGACATCAGCTCGCATGATTTGGTGATGGTAGTTCCGGCAAGCCGTGAGAGCCAGGGTTACTCGTCGGTGTCGACCACTCTGCGAATTGGACTTGCTCGACCATGCCATTACGTATGTCGAGGGATTTTAAAACCTTTCTGGAACACATTTTGACTCGAAGACATTATTAGTAATGGAACAATAATTGCGTTTGGAATCTTAACTACTATTGACATTGTTATATTTTGATCTATCTCCCTGTGAGTTGGATAGTTGGAAGTCATTCTTATCTAAATAGCCCAAAACTGTGGCAATTACAATTCACTTTTTACGTGAGAGATAGAAATTAATAATTCTTGTAATTCTATATAGGTTTTTACATTCATTCATTGACAACAAAATCTCGTATCTTGTGCTGCTTTTATGCTGTTTTTTCATTCGCCTCGGCAATTGTTAGTTTTGTTACAATTCATAAAGATCGAGTGTTGTTAATTTATTCATTGGACTCATGTGTTAATAATAATTTTCGTATTGTTGGATTAAGATAGAGTGTCGACTATAACTAATGAAAATGTAAGCTTAAATTATTAAGCCATGAAAAAGAAATATACTGCTTTCCATTTGGGATTCTATCTGAGGTTGTCTTTGTGCACCATCCTCCCCTTAATAAGAAGGCATGTCCCCATGTCTGCCTCAACGGTTTCTTCAACATACAAGGGTGATAATTTGTTACCTAATCGCCTGTTGACTTTTACGAAAACCTTGTCCCCGACATTCCAAACCCTGCTTTGCCTATTTCTGTTGACCCTTTCACGCTGTGTCACCTGTGCCTTGTTTATCATATCCCTAACACCTTTACTAGCTTCCGATGAAGGACAAAAAATCTGGGACGGTGTTTTTTGTGTTACCGAATGAATTGTATGGTTATACTCTACTGTGGCTAACAAAACCAAATCCACAGTGTCGACATTTCCCCTTTGAAGGTTAATGCATCTAGCGATTTCAGCGATCGTGCTGTGGAATCGCTCCACTTGGCCGTTGGATGAGCTGTGCATCGGCGGCGTGTTAGCTATCTCTACGCCGAAATTGTTTTGTAGAAGGGTTTTGATGGTCATAGAATTTAATGAAGGTTCATTGTCGCAATAGATCGTTTTTGCTTTAGGGAAGAGACTCATCAACTGAAACAGGGGGGCTTTCAAATCCTCAATAGTGCGCGAGACAATGGGCTGCACGACAGCAAACTTGGAAAATTTGTCGAAACAGGTTAAAAAGTATTTCTTATTAGTGGAAAAAATGTCAACGTGCAACATTTCGCCAACATAGCCTGGAATAGGTGTACTGCCGAGTTCCTGTCTCTTTGGGTGTCTTTTATACTCAGCAATTGAGCAAATTTTACAATTGGTGACAACTTCGTTAGCGATTTGCGTCATTTTAGGAAAATAATAATCGGACATGATCTGTTTTACATTTTTTTGTGCGGCCCTGTGAGCGCGGTTATGCTCTGTTATGACGATCTCCCTACTCTCGTTGCTATCAAAAATGTCAGCAACGATCTGTTTACAATAATACAATTTTGTGGCAGGAAAAGCTTTAACCAACTCGTGCTGGACGCGAGCCAAGGTAGGCAAATCACAATGGATTGCGTTTACTATGTTAGGATTAATAGCGGCTTTTGCTTCCTCGAGGAGGGTTTCGTTGTTCGAAAAATTGATAAGGTGTCTGATTTTTTGACCGAATAGAATAAATTGCCTTTTTAGCGGGAAGCGCGCTTGCTCTAAAATTAATTGGTTTCTATTTTATTTTAATATTTTGTCGCGACAGCGCGTCTGCAACGAAATTTTCCCTAACTGGCTTGTATAAAATTTTTGCTCCCGTTTCGTCGATACGGGCTTTCCAGCGCTTGATTTTTGCATTAGGATTGCTATCAGATACCGCAAAGGTTAGCGGCTGGTGGTCGGTAAACACGTTGATGTCTTTTACTGCCGCAATTTGCTCAAGGACCAAACAATGGCTAGAAGCTCCCGCTCGTTTGTTGCGTAGTTTATTTCGCACGGCTTGAGCGTTCTGGAAATCATTGTAACGGGACGACCGTTCTGAGACAAGACTGCGCCTATGCCATCGGCAGATGCGTCAGTTGTCAAGTCGAAGGGTTTCTTGTAATCAGGGTACATCAAGGTAACGTCTTCGGACGCCAGAATATTTTTTAATTTGTGAAAAGAGTGAGATTGTAGTTCATTGAACTGTATAGGGATGCTTTTTGATTTGTATTTACTTATTGACCCGTTTTTTCCCTTCAGGATGTTTGAGATCGGTCTTGCTATTGAGGCGAAGTCTTTTATAAAACATCTGTAATAACTTGCGAGGCCTAAGAATGATCTGACACCGAATAGAGTTTTCGGCTCGGGATATTCTGTTATGGTTCTGATTTTTTCGGGGTCTGTTCTCGCGCCCTCGCTAGTGACAATAAACCCAAGGTACTCGACTCCTGTCCTAAAAAACTGAGATTTTTCTTGGGCCACACGCATGTTCGCTTCAAATAGCCGGTTTAAAGCCCAATCTACATGTTTAATGTGAGCCGTCTCGGATTCTGAAAAAAAAATGACATCATCAACATAAACATAACAAGTTTTGCCAATTTGTTCTCTTAAGACGTCGTCGATAGTTCGCTGAAAAATACTGCCTGCATTTTTCAGCCCGAATGGAAGCCGACAGAACTCAAAATTGCCCCCATTTACGGAGAATGCTATCTTTTCGCGGTCTCTCTCAGCCAAAGTTATTTGGTGATACCCCGACTTTAAATCGAGAGTTGTAAAAAATTTAGACTTCCCCAAATTTGCTAATATCATATGAATGCTGGGCATGGGATAGGTATCCGAAATAGTTTTCTCATTAAGCTTCCTAAAATCTATAACTAGTCGTTTTTCCTGTTTCCCTTTTCGTCAGTGCCTTTTTTGTCCACTACCCAAATCGGGTTGTTATACGGGGATCTAGACTTTCTTATGATGTCATTCTTTAATAGGTCGTTTACCTCTGCGGCTACAAAGTCTGCAACACCCATGGGATACGGATAGAGTTTTGAGAAAATATGTTGATTTTTGCGACCTTTTTGTTGTTTAGAGTTGAATGTTTTTGCCGGCTCGAGGTCAATTGTTGGGCGAATAAAAACAGAAATAAAAAGCAGTTTGTTTTTATTTTCGTTCCGATATATTTCGACCACTCATCGGTGGTCGTCTTCAGGGCAACTATACATAACATTGAATTGTGATTGACATAATATTAATTTAACAACAAGAAAACACCTACTTAGTTTTACACGTCCGCACACTGTGACGTGGAGCTACACACTGATTTGTCCCTAATAAATGCCTGTATAAATGCGCGCAGTTGTCCGTATCTACCTTATAATTAAGTCTTATATTTGTCGGGGTATTTATTATGTGCAGCATCTCCAAAGTGTAACGTTTGTTGTAATGTTGTTCTTGGTCTATTATGTTTACTTCGTCAAAATTTGGGGAATGTCCACTGGCGGCACAGTGGGCCATAAGTGCCGTTTTTGGTGCATTGGAGTGTTGACGAAGTTTATAGTCAGATCTATGTTGCGATAGTCTTGTTTTTAGCCTCGATTTTGTTGTCCCTATATATATTTTATCACAGTTTTCTTCATTAGTCCCATTGCACGGTATTTTATATACTACGTTGCTCTTGTCCATTGTATCAATCCTACTTTTTGTTCTGTTAAAAATACTCCGTAGTGTGTTATTGGGTTTATGTGCTATCTGTATTTGTTCGATGTCATAGCAATCTGAGTTTGCTAATCTTTCCGATAGTTGTGGGACATATGTGACGGATATAAAGCGTTTTGTCGAAACATCTTTGTTGGTTTTTTTATTACGAGATTTTAGTAAAGTCCTTATGGTGTGGTTTGGAAAGTCATTATCCTTTAAAATTCGTCGTATTTCTTCCTTCGTTTCTTCATGAAAAATTGGGTCCGATATATTAAGCATTCGTTGTATACAACCTCTTGCTGTATTCATTATCATCGACTTCGGATGTTTGGAGTTGAAGTTAATTATTCGTCCTGATGCTGTTGGTTTTTTGTACCATTTTAATTTTAGTTCATTTCCTCGTCCGTGTATTGATGCGTCTAGATATGTTAATTTGTTGTCATTTTCTAATTCTATTGTAAACTTTATGTTCCTGTCAAATGAATTTAGGTTGTCAAGTGTGTTTTTTGCATCTCGTCTTCTTTAATTATGGCAAAAAGGTCATCTACATATTTCGTCATAACTCTAGGTGGTCGCTGTATTGTTTTCATCATTTTGTCTAAGAGTTCTTCCATAATTATGTCAGCTATTATCGGTGACGCTGGTGAGCCCATAGGCATTCCTTTTAGTTGTGTGTATATCTTGTCTTTGTATTTGAAATATCTGTTCTCTTGTATACAAAAGCGTACTATTTCCATAAATGTTAATTTTGGAATGTTAGTGTGCGCTTTTATTTTTATCCACTTTTCTCTAATGGTGTCAAGTGCCAATTCTATTGGAATACTTGGAAAAAGTGAGACTACGTCAAATGAAATTAATCTTTCATCGTCGCAAATGTATGTGTCATTAATCCTTGTCTTAAATTCTGAGGCGTTCTTTACGTTATATGTTGAGTCTGCCGTTTTATTTTTTAATATGTTGACTATATATTTGCATAGTCCGTATGATGGAGAACCAATTGATGAACAGATTGGTCTCAATGGCGTACCTTCTTTGTGAATTTTAGGTAATCCATATATTCTTGGTGGAATTGATGTGGTTGTTATAAGCTTATTTCTTTCGGTCCGTGAAATAAGTTCATGTTTGTATAGTTTTCTAGTCTAGTGTGGTAGTCTAGTGGTTGGGTCCTTCCTTAAGGTTCTATATGTATTTAAATCGTTAAGTATACTATCCATTTTTTTGTCATACTCAGTCTTATCCATTGCAACAGTCTTATTTCCTTTATCTGAAGTTAAAATTAATATGTCATCATTCTGTCTAAGAAATTTCCTTGTTTGTTCCACTGTGTCAAGTATTGCACGATCAGCTGCGTCTTCTTTGTTAGATGTTTTGTGGTCTTTTATTAATAAAGAGAATTTTGTGCGTGCTTCCTCTTGTTTTTCTTTGTCTTTAAGAGTCTGTACTAGCTCCTCTCCGTCTGCTATATATTTAAAGAGAGGGAATTTTCTCTTCTCTACTGGGATTGCGAACTTAGGGCCTTTCGCCAGTAACGCGAAAACACACTTGACAACCTAAATTCATTTGACAGGAACATAAAGTTTACAATAGAATTAGAAAATGACAACAAATTAACATATCTAGACGCATCAATACACAGACGAGGAAATGAACTAAAATTAAAATGGTACAAAAAACCAACAGCATCAGGACGAATAATTAACTTCAACTCCAAACATCCGAAGTCGATGATAATGAATACAGCAAGAGGTTGTATACAACGAATGCTTAATATATCGGACCCAATTTTTCATGAAGAAACGAAGGAAGAAATACGACGAATTTTAAAGGATAATGACTTTCCAAACCACACCATAAGGACTTTACTAAAATCTCGTAATAAAAAAACCAACAAAGATGTTCCGACAAAACGCTTTATGTCCGTCACATATGTCCCACAACTATCGGAAAGATTAGCAAACTCATATTGCTATGACATCGAACAAATACAGATAGCACATAAACCCAATAACACACTACGGAGTATTTTTAACAGAACAAAAAGTAGGATTGATACAATGGACAAGAGCAACGTAGTATATAAAATACCGTGCAATGGGACTAATGAAGAAAACTGTGATAAAATATATATAGGGACAACAAAATCGAGGCTAAAAACAAGACCATCGCAACATAGATCTGACTATAAACTTCGTCAACACTCCAATGCACCAAAAACGGCACTTATGGCCCACTGTGCCGCCAGTGGACATTCCCCAAATTTTGACGAAGTAAACATAATAGACCAAGAACAACATTACAACAAACGTTACACTTTGGAGATGCTGCACATAATAAATACCCCGACAAATATAAGACTTAATTATAAGGTAGATACGGACAACTGCGCGCATTTATACAGGCATTTATTAGGGACAAATCAGTGTGTAGCTCCACGTCACAGTGTGCGGACGTGTAAAACTAAGTAGGTGTTTTCTTGTTGTTAAATTAATATTATGTCAATCACAATTCAATGTTATTTATAGTTGCCCTGAAGACGACCACCGATGAGTGGTCGAAATATATCGGAACGAAAATAAAAACAAACTGCTTTTTATTTCTGTTTTTATTCGCCCAACAATTGACCTCGTTTTGAGAAAATATGATTATCTGTCGTGGTTGTAGTGGTGGCAACGACAGCGGTGTTGTAAGGGAGTTTTTCGTTTGGGCTCGCGAATGCTGCGGCCCTAGATTCCAACATTTTAATAAATTCGTTTTTATATTGAGGTGATATTTGCCCGCCAACTACGTTAGTAAAATTGACATTCGGACATTTAGCATAAAGAAGCAGTTCCGATTCTGAGCCGACTGTAATTCTATTCGACTTAAGGTCTTATGTGGCATTTGCCTGTTTCAACAGATCGCGGCCGATGATTCCGTCGAAGTTTGACAGATCCGGTAAAACAAAAAAGGTTGAATTTATTCCATATATGTAAATTTTGCACTTTTGGTCTATTACGGTTGAGCCGTGAATGGACGTAACGGAAAAGGGTTTCTCAACCGGGCTAACACCTTTTAGCCAAGATAGAGGCTTAACATAGTTCTTAGCAGCCCCCGTGTCTATTAAAAACCTTAAGATGCCGCCTGCTACCTTTTTTTGCACGAACGGAAGAAGGGATCTTCCCTTTAAAACATTCACATTGTCTGTGTCTACTTCGAATTCGGAATCGTTTTCGGTTGCATACTCAATGTCGCCTTGACAGTCGGTGGCAGTAGCTCTGCCATTTGCGATGCAATCGTAGTTTTCACTCGTGCCACTTTTTTGAATCAAATTATTCATCTTTGCCCACCTTGATCCGAAATGCGTTCGGACGAGTTTTTCAGCTTTCCGCTGTGATATCCAGATCTGGAGGAGTCCGCCCGACTCCGATAGGCTGTCGGTTGCCTTAGCCTGGACGAGGATGGATCGATATCCATTGGTTCTGGGGCCTGGTGTGTGGTTTCTTTATTATCCAACCTTTGTTTGGCGGATCTATTTTGTTGGGGCTTCCTATTCTGATAGTGTGGACTATTCCCCTGATTGGCACTTTGGGACTTACTAGACCAAAAATCGGACTGACGGTTGTCTTGGGATTTTTGAGTTGAAAATTTTTGGTTTTTATCTCCCATGGTTTTCGCGTAATTGGCAGCGAGCACGCTTCTATCCTCGCTAGTCTCGGCGGCCTGCGCCAAGGCTAAAGCTGTTGGTAAGTCCTTTGGCCGAGAAGGAAACACGGCTAATCTTAAAGATTTTTTTAGGCCCGATATAAAAGCATCTAATGCTTCTTCCCTAGCCCTTTGATTTAGGATCGCCGCTGCGGCTTCCTCATTGCTCATTATATTCTTATTTGTTAAAAGAGCCAACGTTCTTTCTACTTCATCGTAATATTCTAGCAAGGTACGATCGCCTTGCCGGACAGTGGCAAGCTTATGCTGGATGACTCCCCTCGGTGTCTGGTCAGCGTAAGTAAAGTCAAGTCTCGCTATTATTGCTCTGAAATTAAAGACTGTATTAAATGAAGCGAGGGTGTGGTTTGCCGCCCCTCTTATTTTGTTTCTAATGATTGCTACGGCGTAATAATACCGGGCAGAACCGTCGTAGGGCTCAAATATTTCATAAGCTATTGTCGCGGCCTGCCGCCAAGCGACATATTCTTCTTGGCATCCGTTAAACTCGGGCAGAGATTTAACAATATCAAGCAGCTCATCACACTGCTTTTCCGGGTCTATTATTATTTTGCTATACTGTTCGACTTGTGGAGCCTTAACCTTTAGCAAATCTATTTCCTCTCTTAGGGCGTTGAGTTTACTTTCAAACTGTGCAGATAAAACAGCTGCCTGATGCTCCAACGCACCGTGAATGACCGCTCGGACCGTTTCCTCACTCATTGTTAACGCAAAATCTACGGACTGACAAATAGTCTGAGTTACTTTTAAGCCCGCAATATCTTTAATCAAATCCTGCAATTCAAGGTCTTCACTACAGCACTCTAGATTTCCAATGATATTCATTAACACACAGTCACTCAAAATCACTTAAATTTTGATTTTAATTTTAAATTTCGATTCTTATTTAGGACACCGGCACGTTCGAAAATGAACAAAACACAGCAGAAAACATAGCGCAAAAGAGAATCAGAAAAAACAAATTTAACGTTTTCTCAAAAAAAAACAACAACAAATTGTGCATTAATTGCTTACCCTCTCGTTGATATCATTATATGTTTCTAATGTTTCACATTTTTTATATTTACATTCATTGTATGTTTCTAATGTTTCATATATGTATTTTTTTTTATTAACAAAAACTTCTAACATTCCAACTCACTTACATGAATCTGGTTGAAGTATTGGGTTGATTTAGTTGGGCGCCAGTTAATAAGTTCAGGTTCAATGAATTCAATTTATTAATCATTTATAATAATAATTAATACGAGTCAATGTTGTGTTGCGATATGATAGTGTTCCATGTTCCTCCTTCCGAATAAGAATAATCAGGGCCAGTTAGAAATAGTCAGCAAGCGCCCAAAAAACTGGTAGCGGCATACAATATACTATCAATAATGCCAACTGCCCAAACATACATTTGGCATGTTCCCACATAGCAACGTGTTAAATGGCTTGTGCTCACATTTCAGCATATCGTAAACATATCAAAGTAATATGAGTTAACTTACATAACTACATAGAACGCCCCGGGATTGTGTTAATTAACTATAAATAGTTAAAAAACTAATCCCATTATTAGTCAAGTTAATTATGCTATTAGGTTTATATCCCAATAACTTGCACATACATATGTTAGACTCCTTGGTCCGTGTTTCAAGACGGGTCCCGAAGGTATCCTGAATCTTTCGCATTGTTAATCGTACAAGTGCATATAATAAACACAGAAAATCAATGATAATCATGCTATTATATAATTCCACACTGTATTCATATAAATCTATCAACACTTTATCAAATTAATGACATTTATTCTATGTTAAAATGCAAGCAAAATAATTTAAATAAACTATAAGTCATATTTTATGATAAATTTGGTTCATATTAAAAGATTACAATGTCCTTATATGGAAAATATGCACACTATTATTATAATATTATTGCAATATTACAACTCTAATGATGAATGTTCCATAATGGATATTCAGGTTCATCGGGCTTAACCTCTAAGCAGTTTCGCGTACTATTTAACTCTCTATTCAGAGTTCTTTTCAACTTTCCCTCACGGTACTTGTTTACTATCGGTCTCATGGTTATATTTAGTTTTAGATGGAGTTAACCAACCACTTAGTGCACTCTCTATGGGTAAATGGCCTCATTTAAGAAGGACTTAAATCGTTAATTTCTCATACTAGAATATTGATGCTCCATACACTGCATCTCACATTTGCCATAAAGACAAAGTGACTTAGTGCTGAACTATTTTTTTTTTCGCTCTCCGCTACTAAGAAAATCCTTGTTAGTTTCTTTTCCTCCCCTAATTAATATGCTTAAATTCAGGGGGTAGTCCCATATGCGTTGAGGTTGTATATACACATAAATATATTATTTAATATATTAAAAACCATTGTAAATTTTCCCTTTTGGTGAAGAATAATATTATGACATAATTATTTTTTCATTTCATATAATTAATAAGAGGCAATTCTAGATGAAAATTTTATATATTTTTTATGCTAGACATTCCTCAGTATCATTTGATTTGAAAAAGAAAATTATACATCTTCGTTTTTCTCATACATATGAGAGCCAATGTGTTTCAATTACTATTAATATTATGAATATAAATAAATATATCCAATAATATACCATATGGTTTAATATTTCGTAAAATACTAAAACAACTTATTTAGCATAGTCTTACAACCCAGCACTCTAAAATTAATTAAAGTACCATAACAGCATGGACTGCGATATGCGTTTAAAACGTCGATGTTTACGTGTCCTGCATTTCACACGATGACGCACAGTTTGCTGCGTTCTTCATCGACCCATGAGCCGAGTGATCCACCACTTAGAGTGAATAATAAATTGTTTGTTTATTTCATTACGTCAATAATATTTTTATTGAAAGAAATTAAAAATACACCATTTTACTGGAATATATCAATTCCTTCAATAAAATCAAACACCAAACGAATGCTGCGAAATGTCTTAGTGTTAACATAATTGTTTGAATACTGGACTTGATAATTTAAAAAATATTTGACATATTTTGTATGCGATCAAAATTTACGTTAAACATTAACCTTAAATGCAGGTACAACATTGTACATTTGAGATGTTGCTTTAACCATTGTATGACCAAACCAATAGTGGCCAATACAATACGCAACGCCTGTATATTATGGTACATATACACGCAGATAAATAAAGATATACGAAAATCAATTTCAAACTCGGATCGGAATACATAATTTTTATTTTTAGGTTGCCAAGCCATATAAAGAGCTAAATATCTTTCTACCGTCAAAAATTGTTATATATTTTATACTCTTTTTCTTTTTCAATAATTTGATTAAATATGCTTCTCATCTTCAATTTCATTTTCATTTCATATATCTTATATTAATTTGGTATTTATTTAATTTAATAACGGTTGAAAAATACAATAATGATCCTTCCGCAGGTTCACCTACGGAAACCTTGTTACGACTTTTACTTCCTCTAAATAATCAAGTTTGGTCAACTTTTGCGAAACAACCGTAACACACAAGGCGTCACAGTAATCACGTCCGGAGAGCTCACTAAATAATTCAATCGGTAGTAGCGACGGGCGGTGTGCACAAAGGGAAGCGACGTAATCAATGCGAGTTAATGACTCACACTTACTAGGAATTCCAAGTTCATGTGAACAGTTTCAGTTCACAATCCCAAGCATGAAAGTGGTTCAGCGGTTTACCCGGACCTCTCGGTCTAGGAAATACACGTTGATACTTTCATTGTAGCGCGCGTGCAGCCCAGGACATCTAAGGGCATCACAGACCTGTTATTGCTCAATCTTATTATTTCTAGACGCAATTTGTCCATTTAGAAACAAGTGTCCTTATAATGGGACAAACCAACAGGTACGGCTCCACTTATATAAACACATTCAAACACAATAAACATTTTACTGCTACCATGAATGAAGGCAATGTAAGCTTCAACACCATAATCCTGAAGATATCTATTTAATATATTTGAGTCTCGTTCGTTATCGGAATTAACCAGACAAATCACTCCACGAACTAAGAACGGCCATGCACCACCACCCATAGATTCGAGAAAGAGCTATCAATCTGTCTTACACACTTATGTTCGGACCTGGTAAGTTTTCCCGTGTTGAATCAAATTAAGCCGCACGCTCCACTCCTGGTGATGCCCTTCCGTCAATTCCTTTAAGTTTCAGCTTTGCAACCATACTTCCTCCGGAACCCAAAAGCTTTGTTAACGATCTAAGGAACCATAACTGATATAATGAGCCTTTTGCGGCTTCACTTTTAATTCGTGTGCACTTAGACATGCATGGCTTAATCTTTGAGACAAGCATATAACTACTGGCAGGTTCAACCAGAATAATGTTATTCTTTAATGTGTTATTAAAAACATAATTATATGATTATTAATAAAACACATTTATATATTTAAAGATACTTGACAAAATGATATACTTTTGATTAAAATAAATATATTGTTTTTGTTAAATTTTACGAATACGGCCATAATTTAATAGCGTTCATTTTCGTTTTTCATTAATTGAATATATTATATTTAATAATTAAATCAAACCTTGCAGCTTAGCCGGCTCGAGGTCAATCTTCCAAAAGAAGATTATTTCAAAGGCAACACAAAAAGGTGAGCAGGTTGTCTGTATAGCTATTTCAAGAACTACCAAGTTCTATCATCAGCAGACTTTGCTAAAGAACTCCGGAATTGCAATAGCCATACCATGTCTTCAACGCTAGAACTGGTTGGGAATTGTAACAACCAAATGAAGCGAAAAAAGTTGGTAAAGCCTACAAAACCGAAGACCACCTTTTTGTGCATACCCTTAGGCGCTATGAAAAATTAGTGTAAGAGCTTCGCCTTACCAAACTAATATCACGACCTGTTATTTCATATACGGTATATTGTACCACATAGAAAAGGGTTTTTTGGAATAAAAATTCCAAAGTAACGGCGTGCCTTCCGTTGGTGTTATCTGGTTAGATTACGACCTATTGAAATTTAAATCAAACCTTGCAGTTTAGCCGGCTCGAGGTCAATCTTCCAAAAGAAGATTATTTCAAAGGCAACACAAAAAGGTGAGCAGGTTGTCTGTATAGCTATTTCAAGAACTACCAAGTTCTATCATCAGCAGACTTTGCTAAAGAACTCCAGAATCGCAATAGCCATACCATGTCTTCAACGCTAGAATTGGTTGGGAATTGTAACAACCAAATGAAGCGAAAAAAGTTGGTAAAGCCTACAAAACCGAAGACCACCTTTTTGTGCATACCCTTAGGCGCTATGAAAAATTAGTGTAAGAGCTTCGCCTTACCAAACTAATATCACGACCTGTTATTTCATATACGGTATATTGTACCACATAGAAAAAGGGTTTTTTTGGAATAAAAATTCCAAAGTAACGGCGTGCCTTCCGTTGGTGTTATCTGGTTAGATTACGACCTATTGAAATTTAAATCAAACCTTGCAGTTTAGCCGGCTCGAGGTCAATCTTCCAAAAGAAGATTATTTCAAAGGCAACACAAAAAGGTGAGCAGGTTGTCTGTATAGCTATTTCAAGAACTACCAAGTTCTATCATTAGCAGACTTTGCTAAAGAACTCCAGAATCGCAATAGCCATACCATGTCTTCAACGCTAGAACTGGTTGGGAATTGTAACAACCAAATGAAGCGAAAAAAGTTGGTAAAGCCTACAAAACCGAAGACCACCTTTTGTGCATACCCTTAGGCGCTATGAAAAATTAGTGTAAGAGCTTCGCCTTACCAAACTAATATCACGACCTGTTATTTCATATACGGTATATTGTACCACATAGAAAAAGGGTTTTTTTGGAATAAAAATTCCAAAGTAACGGCGTGCCTTCCGTTGGTGTTATCTGGTTAGATTACGACCTATTGAAATTTAAATCAAACCTTGCAGTTTAGCCGGCTCGAGGTCAATCTTCCAAAAGAAGATTATTTCAAAGGCAACACAAAAAGGTGAGCAGGTTGTCTGTATAGCTATTTCAAGAACTACCAAGTTCTATCATCAGCAGACTTTGCTAAAGAACTCCAGAATCGCAATAGCCATACCATGTCTTCAACGCTAGAATTGGTTGGGAATTGTAACAACCAAATGAAGCGAAAAAAAGTTGGTAAAGCCTACAAAACCGAAGACCACCTTTTTGTGCATACCCTTAGGCGCTATGAAAAATTAGTGTAAGAGCTTCGCCTTACCAAACTAATATCACGACCTGTTATTTCATATACGGTATATTGTACCACATAGAAAAAGGGTTTTTTTTGGAATAAAAATTCCAAAGTAACGGCGTGCCTTCCGTTGGTGTTATCTGGTTAGATTACGACCTATTGAAATTTAAATCAAACCTTGCAGTTTAGCCGGCTCGAGGTCAATCTTCCAAAAGAAGATTATTTCAAAGGCAACACAAAAAGGTGAGCAGGTTGTCTGTATAGCTATTTCAAGAACTACCAAGTTCTATCATCAGCAGACTTTGCTAAAGAACTCCAGAGCCGGCTTAACTGCAAGGTTTGATTTAAATTTCAATAGGTCGTAATCTAACCAGATAACACCAACGGAAGGCACGCCGTTACTTTGGAATTTTTATTCCAAAAAACCCTTTTCTATGTGGTACAATATACCGTATATGAAATAACAGGTCGTGATATTAGTTTGGTAAGGCGAAGCTCTTACACTAATTTTTCATAGCGCCTAAGGGTATGCACAAAAAGGTGGTCTTCGGTTTTGTAGGCTTTACCAACTTTTTTCGCTTCATTTGGTTGTTACAATTCCCAACCAATTCTAGCGTTGAAGACATGGTATGGCTATTGCGATTCTGGAGTTCTTTAGCAAAGTCTGCTGATGATAGAACTTGGTAGTTCTTGAAATAGCTATACAGACAACCTGCTCACCTTTTTGTGTTGCCTTTGAAATAATCTTCTTTTGGAAGATTGACCTCGAGCCGGCTAAACTGCAAGGTTTGATTTAAATTTCAATAGGTCGTAATCTAACCAGATAACACCAACGGAAGGCACGCCGTTACTTTGGAATTTTTATTCCAAAAAAAACCCTTTTTCTATGTGGTACAATATACCGTATATGAAATAACAGGTCGTGATATTAGTTTGGTAAGGCGAAGCTCTTACACTAATTTTTCATAGCGCCTAAGGGTATGCACAAAAGGTGGTCTTCGGTTTTGTAGGCTTTACCAACTTTTTTTCGCTTCATTTGGTTGTTACAATTCCCAACCAATTCTAGCGTTGAAGACATGGTATGGCTATTGCGATTCTGGAGTTCTTTAGCAAAGTCTGCTGATGATAGAACTTGGTAGTTCTTGAAATAGCTATACAGACAACCTGCTCACCTTTTTGTGTTGCCTTTGAAATAATCTTCTTTTGGAAGATTGACCTCGAGCCGGCTAAACTGCAAGGTTTGATTTAAATTTCAATAGGTCGTAATCTAACCAGATAACACCAACGGAAGGCACGCCGTTACTTTGGAATTTTTATTCCAAAAAAACCCTTTTCTATGTGGTACAATATACCGTATATGAAATAACAGGTCGTGATATTAGTTTGGTAAGGCGAAGCTCTTACACTAATTTTTCATAGCGCCTAAGGGTATGCACAAAAAGGTGGTCTTCGGTTTTGTAGGCTTTACCAACTTTTTTCGCTTCATTTGGTTGTTACAATTCCCAACCAGTTCTAGCGTTGAAGACATGGTATGGCTATTGCGATTCTGGAGTTCTTTAGCAAAGTCTGCTAATGATAGAACTTGGTAGTTCTTGAAATAGCTATACAGACAACCTGCTCACCTTTTGTGTTGCCTTTGAAATAATCTTCTTTTGGAAGATTGACCTCGAGCCGGCTAAACTGCAAGGTTTGATTTAAATTTCAATAGGTCGTAATCTAACCAGATAACACCAACGGAAGGCACGCCGTTACTTTGGAATTTTTATTCCAAAAAAAACCCTTTTTCTATGTGGTACAATATACCGTATATGAAATAACAGGTCGTGATATTAGTTTGGTAAGGCGAAGCTCTTAAACTAATTTTTCATAGCGCCTAAGGGTATGCACAAAAAGGTGGTCTTCGGTTTTGTAGGCTTTACCAACTTTTTTCGCTTCATTTGGTTGTTACAATTCCCAACCAATTCTAGCGTTGAAGACATGGTATGGCTATTGCGATTCTGGAGTTCTTTAGCAAAGTCTGCTGATGATAGAACTTGGTAGTTCTTGAAATAGCTATACAGACAACCTGCTCACCTTTTTGTGTTGCCTTTTGAAATAATCTTCTTTTGGAAGATTGACCTCGAGCCGGCTAAACTGCAAGGTTTGATTTAAATTTCAATAGGTCGTAATCTAACCAGATAACACCAACGGAAGGCACGCCGTTACTTTGGAATTTTTATTCCAAAAAAAACCCTTTTTCTATGTGGTACAATATACCGTATATGAAATAACAGGTCGTGATATTAGTTTGGTAAGGCGAAGCTCTTACACTAATTTTTCATAGCGCCTAAGGGTATGCACAAAAAGGTGGTCTTCGGTTTTGTAGGCTTTACCAACTTTTTCGCTTCATTTGGTTGTTACAATTCCCAACCAGTTCTAGCGTTGAAGACATGGTATGGCTATTGCAATTCCGGAGTTCTTTAGCAAAGTCTGCTGATGATAGAACTTGGTAGTTCTTGAAATAGCTATACAGACAACCTGCTCACCTTTTTGTGTTGCCTTTGAAATAATCTTCTTTTGGAAGATTGACCTCGAGCCGGCTAAACTGCAAGGTTTGATTTAAATTTCAATAGGTCGTAATCTAACCAGATAACACCAACGGAAGGCACGCCGTTACTTTGGAATTTTTATTCCAAAAAAAACCCTTTTTCTATGTGGTACAATATACCGTATATGAAATAACAGGTCGTGATATTAGTTTGGTAAGGCGAAGCTCTTACACTAATTTTTCATAGCGCCTAAGGGTATGCACAAAAAGGTGGTCTTCGGTTTTGTAGGCTTTACCAACTTTTTTCGCTTCATTTGGTTGTTACAATTCCCAACCAGTTCTAGCGTTGAAGACATGGTATGGCTATTGCAATTCCGGAGTTCTTTAGCAAAGTCTGCTGATGATAGAACTTGGTAGTTCTTGAAATAGCTATACAGACAACCTGCTCACCTTTTTGTGTTGCCTTTGAAATAATCTTCTTTTGGAAGATTGACCTCGAGCCGGCTAAACTGCAAGGTTTGATTTAAATTTCAATAGGTCGTAATCTAACCAGATATTTAATAATTTTGTTCAAAAATATCTTTATTTTTACACTTACAAAATATATAATCACATTTGTTATAATTTTGTTTATTTCGAAAGAAAATAAACATTTATATTTTGATATTAAATTTAAAATTTAATTTCAATTTGACATTTAAAGAGTGAAAATTATATATCAAGCAAAACCATCATTCACATTAAGTGTGATGAGTGTATTATAATTATAAGAAATGAATTCAATAATAATAAATTGATTTTAAAAAAGGAAATTTTTGCTCTATATACTTGACAAATTATTTAACTTGCAAACAAAACAAGATTTATGATGCAATGCTTATTCCAAAATCCTTCTCATATAAAAGGCGAATAAAGATTACGAACAATTAAACTATGAACTAATTTATTGCCCATAATTTTATTCCAATATTAACGATAAATCCAAATATAACCAGTAAGTAAACTTCAGCAGAGAGAACGCTCCTAAGATCGTTTCATCATACACCTTAATATACCCCGTGGTAGGCTCTTTCATTATCTTATTTACTTGACATATTAACGTTAAATTAGAGCAAACTTCAACATGACTGAACAACCACTGTTCATCATGAGAAGGTTTTGTGCCACACTTTCTCAAAATCGCCCATTTATGTTTGAAGGTACCACCCAACAATAATTTTACATATGTATTTTTATCAGTCTCGATCCTACTCTCGTGCAGAGCAGACGTGCCTTAACAATTAGCGGACAACTCGCGTTTCGACAACTACCGAATAACGGAATCCTCTTACACTCTTCGCTCTGATTGGCTGGCGTAATCACGCCACGTATCTAGCTTAACCTGATTGGTTGAGCTTATATAGTCATCTCGCTCACTCCTACTGAGTACTGGTGCAATCAAATAACGGAGCCTGTTCCCCCCTTTGCCCCGGCATGGGTGGCAATAGCGCCACGTGCTCACCCGAAATTGGGAATTTAAATAGACCCACTTGGCAAGCAGCAAAAATTGGTGCGAAAGAACCTGCTAAACGCAAAGGAGACTCTTCTCCCAAGTCCGATAGGAAAAAGGTGAGGACCAAAAATGCAAAAGCTCTGCAATCATCGGAATCATCCGAAGAATCGTCAAGTGACTCTGACATGTCAATAGCTGACTCTTCTTCCACTGAAGAAGGTGAGTTGAGGAGAATAACGGTTGAATCTGGAAGGAGGGCCATAGTCAGCAAGGCACTGATTGAAAGTGGGGAAAATGCAAGTACTTCCAATGGCGCCAACCGGTTTGCATTGCTTGCAAACCTGGACAATGACAACAATACAAGAGGAACCAAACAAGCTGCAAGCTCATCATTGGCCAACAACAAAGCAGAGCCACCCAAACCGAAGCCACCTCCAATAATTCTTCCTGAGGTGTCAAATATAAAAGGGATGACCGACGATCTCAAAGCTGTAGCAGGAGAGGGCACCTTCACTTACAAGGCGGGTCGTGACGGCAAAGTACGTGTTATGGCTAACGACATAGCGACGTTTAGAAATTTTCAAAAATTCCTCGACGAACGCAACATGTATTATCGGACTTATCAACCAAAAGAAGAAAGGGCATATCGCATTGTCATTAAGGGAATTCACCACTCTACTCCTTGTGATGACATAGCTGAGGAACTAAATGCTGCTGGACATGCTGTGCGCAATGTAATCAACGCAAAGAGCAAAACCAATAAAAAGCCAATGTCGATTTTCTTCGCCAACCTTGAGCCTCAAGTGAACAATAAAGATGTTTTCAAATTGAGATATCTACGCCGTGCTGTGGTCGAGCCACCAAGAAAATTCGATGACCTGGTCCAATGTCACCGCTGCCAAGACTTTGGACACACCAAGCGGTACTGCAATCTCCCGTTCAAGTGCGTTAAATGTGCTGGCAACCATAACACACTGGAGTGCACAAAACCTAGGGAAGACCCACCCAAATGTATACACTGCGGCGAGTCCCACACAGCTTCCTATAAAGGCTGCAGAATATACTTGCTTGCAAAGCAGAGGAACGGCCCCAAAGCACCCAGACCGCAACGTGCTAACATCAACGAGGTAAATGAAACTGCTAACCACACCAACAGTCATACCCATCCTGGCCTCAGCTACGCAGATGCTGTCAAAACTCCAAATGGAGGCATTCAGGCCAATACCCACAGTACAAATGAGACATCCATCCTTGCCAAAATGGAAGCCATGATGAAGAAAATGTTCGACCAATTCAGCATGCTCACACAGCTACTTACCACCGTTGTAGCAAAGCTATGCAAATAGGCCTTAGAGCAGCCATATTTAATGCCAACGGTCTCTGTGCACACAGACCAGAAATCGAACTTTTTATAAAAACACCACGCAATACATTAAAATCCTAGGATATGAGCTCGGCATCGCAAATCACCCAAGTGGACGCGCACGAGGAGGATCAGCTATCTTGGTGAAATGTGGAATCAAGTACACAGCACTTCCACCAATTGAACAAACCTGGATCCAGTGTGCCCAAATAACACTATCAAGCCCAACAGGTGACCTGACAATTGGAGCAGTCTACATACCCCCACCCAGCTCGGTAGACACTCAGATGTTCGAGCAGTTCTTCTTAGAACTGGGACCAAGATTCATAGCAGCTGGCGACTACAACGCGAAAAATCCTTGGTGGGGTTCGCGGCTAACAAATCCCAAGGGCAGAGCACTGCATCGCTGTCTAGGCTTAAACTTGTCCGCCAATCTTACAAAAGGCCCTGCAAGAATTTTCCGCGAAAACACCAACATAAGTCGCTACCAAAATTGGATCGAGAGAAACATCAGCATCAACGGGCAACTGAATAATGAAATAGAAATTAACAGCGAGGTTGAAAAGCTAACTAAGCTAATCCACGAGGCAGCCTTCCAAGCAACACCGCCACCACCATCTGGCCCCAGAACAACTGCTCAACTCGAACGTCACCTATGGGCTCCAGAAGTCGCTGCAGCAGTGCGTGAGAAACGTAGGCTTCGAAGAGTCTTCCACACATCCCGAAACCCGCAAAGGGCACTGAACAGGGCAACCAAGGAACTTAAAGACCTACTGATCTCCCTCCGCAACCAGGCTTTTGAGGATCATATGAAAGACCTCGAGCCAGGAGACGCGTCCAATAATCTTTGGAGAGCCACGCGATACCTCAAAAGGCCAATAAAGAGAATCGCCAATACTAGGTCCCAACAACATCTGGTACAGATCGGACGAAGAAAAAGCAGAGGCATTTGCCGACCACCTAAGCGCCACCTTCACCCCTGTGCTGACATGCTCTCAGGAAGATCGCAACAACATCGAAAACTTCATAGACATTCCCTGCCAAATGGACTTGCTCATTCATGAAGTTGATCCAGAAGAACTCATAGAGGAAGCCAGCAAACTTAAGCTCACGAAAGCACCTGGATATGACGGCATAGGAGCAGCACCGATTAAGGCACTACCTTCTGTTGCCTGGAACCTCATTAGCCGTATTTTCAACAAATGCTTATTGCTTGGACATTTTCCATGCCAGTGGAAATGTGCTGAGGTTATCCTCATTCCCAAGCCAAATAAGCCTGAAACCAAAGTAACCTCATACCGCCCAATCAGTCTCTTGCCAGTGCTCTCTAAATTAAGAGTAATCTTAAGAAGAGTACTGCCAATTCTAGAAGACGATGGCCTAATCCCAAACCATCAATTCGTATTCAGGACTAGACACGGCACCCCTGAGCAATGTCATCGCTTAGTGGAAACCATTACCATGTCATTCGAGAGGATGGAATACTGCTCAGCCGTATTCCTGGACGTCAAACAAGCTTTTGATCGCCTCTGGCACACCGGGCTCATACACAAGTTGAAGGAGCAACTCCCAATGCCCTATTTCCTACTCCTGAAGAGCTACCTACTTGGAAGGAGTTTCTACGTCAGGGTGGGCAGTGAAGAGTCCAGGATCCTACCAGGGAATGCAGGAGTACCGCAGGGAAGCGTACTTGGTCCAATCTTATACACTCCCAATCTATAACCACCAAGACCTGCTGGTTGCCACATATGCCGACGACACTGCCTTCCTGGCGCATGCTAAAGATGCATCGGCTGCATCACAAATCCTCCAAGAACAGCTCTACTTGGTGAGTCCATGGCTTGAAAAGTGGTGCATCACAATCAACACAGAAAAGTCTCAACACACCACCTTCACATTGAGAAGGGACGACTGCCCACCAGTAGCGTTGGATGGTCAAACCGTCCCCAGATCGGATGAAGCCAAGTACCTGTGACTGACCATGGACAGGCGCCTAACCTGGGCCTCCCATACTAAAAACAAATGCAAACAGCTGGATGCTAAGTTCGGAAAAATGTACTGGCTCCTAGGAGGCAGGTCCAAGTTGAGACTCCAAAACAAAATCCTGCTATACAATACGATGCTGAAACCAATATGGGCATACGGGATTTAACTATGGGGCACAGCTAGCGACTCCAACATCCAGAGAATACAAAGCTTTCAATCCAAACTCCTACGCGTTATAACTGGTGCACCATTCTATATGACAAACAAAATCCTACACCGTGAACTGGAGGTGGAGACGGTGCTCGAGACCATTCAGAGCAGAGCGAGGAGACACATCGATAGGCTGAGTAACCATGATAATAACATAGCGATCAACCTGCTGGACAACAGCTTACACACCAGAAGGCTTAAACGTCACCATCCACTGGACCTACCTTTCCGACCGAACAGAGCAGCCCCTACGAACCAACGTTAACGTCTAATCAAATTTATTAACTGTTTTTGTAAATTGTACGTAACATCACATCTAGTATTCTTTCCCATATGTTAATGTTTGATCAAATTTAATAATTGTCCCCTGGACAGATCTTAAATAAAGAACACAGAACCAAAAAAAAAAAAAAAAAAAAAAAAACAATATGATATGAGATATTCCATATGATATGGATTTTCCCATACGATAAATGGGCGATATAAAATCCGTCATGACATATTTCCATATGATATGAAATATTCATACGGTATGCATATTTCCATATGATATGTGTGTGTTCCCATACGATAAATGGGCAGAATTAATATTTTTAATATTGAGTAAAATTTCTTTTTTTATATAATTGGGCGATATTTAGTAAATTTAATTTCATATGAAATGAGATATTCCATATGATATGGATTTTCCCATACGATAAATGGGCGATATAAAATCCGTCATGACATATTTCCATATGATATGAAATATTCATACGGTATGCATATTTCCATATGATATGTGTGTTTTCCCATACGATAAATGGGCAAAATTAATATTTTTAATATTGAGTAACATTTTTATACCCTTGCAAAAAGGGTATATTAATTTTGGTCAGAAGTGTGCAACGCATAGAAGGAAGCATCTCCGACCATATAAAGTATATATATTCTTGATCAGCACGACGAGACGAGTTCAAATAGCCATGTCCGTCCGTCCGTCCGTCCGTCTGGATCAACGCGAACTCCTCCGAGACCGTAAGAGCTACAGAGCTGAAATTTTGCACGTATACTTGTATATACTGCAGGCGTTGTATATCTCGGATTCAGCCGGATCGGACCACTATATCATATAGCTCCCATACAAACGTCAAAGTCATGAACAGTGACTTTTCACACAAACTTCGTTATTTTATCAGCAATTGTCATAAAAGTTTGTATTTGTCAGTTTGGTGTTCTTAATAATAATTGTGCCAAATTTGATCAGGATCGGGTGACTATATCATATAGCTGACTATATCATACAAACGGCAAAGTCACGAACAGTGACATTCTCAATAACTTCATTAATTTTATAGCTATTGTTATAAAAGTTGGTATTTGTCAGTTTTGTGTTCTTATTAATAATTGTGCCAAATATGATCAAGATCGGGTGACTATATCATATAGCTCCCACACAAACGATCGGTGTAAAACAGTGACTTTGATCAATATCTTCGTTATTCCCTATGCTAAGATTAAAGGCCGTTCTTTCGCAGACATTAAACTTTTTTGATAAAACGTTTTTACACTTTGATGGCTATTGGTAAGGAAAGAATTACCAAAACAGTTGCAAGGGTATACAAACTTCCACGTGGTCGAAGTTAACCTCGGCCCTCTGGTTTTTTTATATAATTGGGCGATATTGAATAAATTTAATTTCATATGATATGAGATATTCCATATGATATGGATTTTCCCATACTATAAATGGGCGATATAAAATCCGTCATGACATATTTCCATATGATATGAAATATTCACACGGTATGCATATTTCCATATGATATGTGTATTTTCCCATACGATAAATGGGCAAAATTAATATTTTTAATATTGAGTAAAATTTTTTTTTTGTATATAATTGGGCGATATTGAAAAAATTTATTTTCATATGATATGAGACATTCCATATGATATGGATTTTCCCATACGATAAATGGGCGATATAAAATCCGTCATGGCATATTTCCATATGATATGAAATATTCATACGGTATGCATATTTCCATATGATATGTGTGTTTTCCAATACGATAAATGGGCAAAATTAATATTTTTAATATTGAGTAAATTTTTTTTTTTTTTTTTAATTGGGCGATATTGAATAAATTTAATTTCATATGATATGAGATATTCCATATGATATGGATTTTCCCATACGATAAATGGGCGATATAAAATCCGTCATGACATATTTCCATATGATATGAAATATTCATACGGTATGCATATTTCCATATGGTATGTGTGTTTTCCCATACGATAAATGGGCAAAATTAATATTTTTAATATTGAGTAAAATTTTTTTTTTTTTATATAATTGGGCGATATTGAATAAATTTATTTTCATATGATATGAGATATTCCATATGATATGGATTTTCCCATTCGATAAATGAGCGATATAAAATCCGTCATGACATATTTCCATATGATATGAAATATTCATACGGTATGCATATTTCCATATGGTATGTGTGTTTTCCCATACGATAAATGGGCAAAATTAATATTTTTAATATTGAGTAAAATTTTTTTTATATATAATTGGGCGATATTGAATAAATTTATTTTCATATGATGAGACATTCTCGTTGTGACTATCGAAGTGTACGGACGTCTAGAGCGCTGAGCAAAATAAGTCAACAACAATTCGACAAATAAAAAAAAAAGAGAGTATAAAAAAAAAAAAACAATAATAATAATAAAAAAAGATAACTAAATGGGCTTGTGGGCTTTGCCCATAAAGAATACTACCCCAACCCTCCGTCATTATGAGCAATATTGAAGAACCAAGCGGAAATTATAAAGCCACCTCAGCATCCTGGCAAGGGCAAATCTGGAAAACAGTACCGATTAAACGTAAAGGAGTCTCCCCTAATTTAAAGCGCAAGAAGAACGCTTGCCATGTAAGGTCTCCCTCGAGCAGCTCGGATTCATCCATGTCGGTGCAATCCGACGACGATTTGCCAGAACCCGGCGTACTCCTGAGCAAAGTCCAAACCAAGGACAAAGAATTGACTATTAACAACGCCAACAGTTTTGCTCTGCTTGCAACCTGGGTGACACCCCCGCTGCCGATACCACAGGCAACAAACGCGCTGAACCCAAAACCCCGCCCATTTTTATTCCGGCTGTTTCAGACATTGCCGAAATGGACAAATTCATATCGAAAACCATCGGCGAGGACTATTCCTACAAGGCAGGTAAAAATGGCGAGGTCCGTGTGATGACTGCTAACGCTCGTGACTACAAGCTCCTCATAGCAGCCCTGGAAAGCGCGAATAGATCGTTTTACTGCTACCAACTGAAGCAAGAAAGAGCCTACAGAGCGGTAATCAGGCACCTGCATCACTCCACCTCCCTTGAAGACATCCGAGAAGAATTGGCAGCTCTTGGACACCCAGTTCGGCATATCATCAACGCCAAAAATAGACACACAAAGGTCCCCATGCCCATCTTCTTCGTTGACTTCGAGCCAGCCGCTAACAATAAAGAAGTATTCTCCATCAAACGCCTCTGCAACGCAGTCTTAGTCATGGAGCCCCCTCACAAAGTCAGAAACGTCGTCCAATGCCTCAAATGCCAGGAGTTTAGGCACACACAGCACTTCTGTAACATGCCTGCCCGATGTGTCAAGTGCGCAGGCAACCACAAATCTTCAATGTGCACAAAAGACAAGGAAGCCCCAGCCAAATGCGTTCACTGCAACGGGAACCACACTGCCTCCTACAAAGGTTGCAGAGTGTATAAAGAAGTGACCAAGTACACACTGCGAAAAGCAAACCAACCCACTATAACCAACAACGCAACCTCGCAGAATGCTTACACTCAGCATGTCACTACTGGATTATCTTACGCCAACGCTGCCAAAGGCGCTCCCTTTCCTGGTGACATTCTTATAACAGGATTCATCCTCCCACCCGCTCCACTGCTCCCGGAATCCAACTCCCAATCCTCCCAGCTGGAGCAAATCATCAAGGTTATGCATGCTCAATTGGTTCAGATGACCCAAATGTTCAACACCCTAATGGCAGCCTTATGCAAATAGGCCTCAAACTAGTATCTTGGCCAACGGCCTATGCAAAAGCTGGGCAGAAATCGACCTTAATTTAAAACGCAACCGCACCGACATAATGCTTCTAAGTGAAACACACCTTACCGACAGATCCTACTTCAAAATCCAGGGATTTGATTTGATTCAGGCGAATCATCCGAGCGGCAACGCCAGAGGTGGTGCTGGCATCCTTATAAAATCGAGAATGATCTGTTAACTCTTACCTGGTTGCAAGCTGCATCAATAGCCATCAAAACCTCACTCGGTCTCCTGACAATGGCCTCATGCTACATCCCTCCACGACATGCAGTCATCACGCAAATGTTTCAACAAGGCCTGAGCACTTTTGGCAACAGGTTCCTCATTGCAGGCGACTTCAATGCCAAGCACTCATGGTGGGGCTCAAGGCTAAACAACCCCAAAGGAATTGCCCTCAGATCTTGTGTCAATACGCTCAACTTGAAGATCGCCTCAACTGGTCACCCTATATACTGGCCAACCGACCCAAACAAGGTTCCTGATGTCCTAGATATTGTTGTTACCAGAGGCATTCACCACAGCAGAATCATCGTGGCTGATGAACCAGACCTGCTGTCTGACCACAGCGCAATCAAAATCTGGGTAGACACCCCTCCTGAAGTCAAGACACGCAACACTCGGCTGCTTAGGGGAAACTCTAACATTGAACTTCTTCAATCCATCATAGAGGACGTAGTCAACCCGTCTGTCCTTCTCAACTCTGGTGGGGACATTGACGAAACCGTTGAAAAATTCACCCTCGACATTTGTGAAGCTGCTACCTCTTGCACTCCACCTGCACGAGCCACACAACCCCGTTGCAACCAAAGGGACAAGTTTGCCTGGTCAACTGAGATATCTGATGCAATCAGGAACAAGAGAAGACTTCGAAGAGTATGGCAACTCAGTCGCAATCCAGTTGACAAAACAGCACTTAACAGAGCCACTAAACACCTGAAGACTCTTTTCTTTGAACAAAGAAATGCAGCTACTGCTGAATATCTGGAGAACCTCGAGCCCAACAACTCTGAGAAAAGTCTCTGGAATGTGACGAGATACCTCAAAAGGGCTACAAGCAGGAAAATTCCTATTCGAGGTACCAACGGAGCTTGGTGCAGATCACCAGAGGACAAGGCAGAGGAGTTTGCCACTCATGTTGCTAATGCATTCTCCCCTTGATTGACAGGCTAAAAGCAACAAAAAGCCCAGGCTACGACGGTATTGATGCGGTCACCCTGAAGCTTCTCCCCCCACGAGCAATCCAACATCTTGCGTGCCTCTTCAACGGTATATTCGATCTTAGTCACTTTCCATCCCAATGGAAATGTGCTGAGATCGTAATGATACCAAAACCAGGAAAACAGGAAAGCGACCCCGCATCATACCGTCCGATCAGTCTCCTGGCACTTCTCTCGAAGGTATTCGAAAGAATACTTTTGGCTAGAGTGCTGCCGTTGCTGGACGATATCATCCCAGACCACCAGTTTGGTTTCAGGCAACACCACGGAACCCCCGAGCAATGTCACCGCATCGTCCAAAGATTGCTCAATGCCTTCGAGGAGAAAAAATACAGCTCAGCAGTCTTCCTGGACGTAAAGCAGGCGTTCGACAGAGTTTGGCACGAGGGACTCCTGTTCAAACATAAGTCTCTGCTCCCGGCCCCTTTCTTCCTCTTGTTCAAATCATACCTGGCCGACAGAATCTTCTACATCAGATGTGACACTGCGGTATCTCGAATTGAGAAAGTGAAGGCAGGTGTCTCTCAGGGAAGCGTTCTCGACCCCATCCTGTACACCATATACACGTCTGATCTCCCAGCCCTCCAGTCACACGAGCTACTTATAGCAACCTATGCCGATGACACTGCGTTTATAGGATCAGCCTCAACTCGAAGTCAAGCCACCGAAATTGTACAAAGACAGCTGAACATTATGGAGCCTTGGCTGCTCAGATGGAACATCGCCGTAAATACAACAAAATCCACCCATATCACTTTTGATACACGAATGGGTGATTGTCCTTCAGTCAGTCTGTACGGGACTCCTCTGCCCACAGTTGACAATGTGAAATACCTCGGCTTCACCCTCGACAGAAGACTTAACTGGAAGGCTCACATCAGGGCTAAGACAATGCAGCTTAATTTGAAGGCAAGAAGGATGCAATAGCTCATCGGTCACAAATCGAAGCTCAGTACGTCAAACAAGGTGCTGCTGTATAAAGCCATACTGAAGCCCATTTGGACATACGGAATTCAGCTGTGGGGTACGGAGAGTCATTCCAACGTTGAAATCCTGCAAAGATTTCAAAATAAGCTTCTGCGCAAGCTGGTGCGTGCGCCGTTCTACGTCCGTAATTCAGTTCTACATAGGGACTTGAAAATCCCATCAGTCCACAGGGAGATCCCAAGATATGGGGTCCGCCACCTCGACAGACTCACCAGTCACACCAACAGGCTTGCAGCTGACTTAGTAGATGACCATTGTCTTCGCAGGCTGAAGAGGTTGCATCCTCTTGACCTCCCCTTCATGACAGATCCCAATTGGTAGTGCTAGCTGCACCACCCTAATTTCGGCCAGTGAAGAGTGATGACCCCAACCCAATAAATCCTGCAGCGGCTTTCACTTGACTGTATTTCAATGTTATGTAAACTATGCTTGTTAACAAATTTAATTATTGTCCTACAATGGACAGATTTTAAATACAGTTACACAAAAAAAAAAAAAAATATATATGATATGAGATATTCCATATGATATGGATTTTCCCATACGATAAATGGGCGATATAAAATCCGTCATGACATATTTCCATATTTTTTTTTTTTTTTTTTTTTTATATAACGGGGATCTCCTATTTACAATCTGTCCGGTGGACAATAAGTAAATTATGGGGCGTGCCAGTGACTTAGGGAATTGAATTTTACATCGAATATATTAGACTATGATGTTTATGCCAAATCATCTTTAAGGCTAGGGTATTTAGGGTGGTTAGGGTTAAGTCAGGGGTGATGGTGGGTGGTGAATGGAGGGGGGGGGCCTTAGAGCCTTAGATCCAGCAATAGCCTCTTGTTTTTTAAGTGAGACTTCCAGGTCAGTCTCCTGTCCATAGTGAGACCCAGATATTTGGCAGAGTTGGAAGAAGGGATTATGCATCCATCCAGTTGGACGGGGGACAGTATCCTCTTCTTAGGGCAAAATGTAACCTGCGCTGACTTTTCTGTGTTAACCGCCATGTTCCATCTTTGTAGCCATGCACCAGTGGAATCAATTTGCTCTTGCATTAGATTGCCAGCAGTCTGTTCTGATTTATCCACGGTTAAAAAGGCAGTATCATCTGCATACGTGGCTGTGAGCACTCTTGGGTCTGCGATTGTCGGCATGTCGGCCGTGTAGAGAGTGTACAAGACAGGACCCAGAACACTTCCTTGTGGGACTCCGGCCTTGATGTTTTCGATTCCAGATATTGCATCTCCGCATCTCACATAATACATTCTGTCCTTGAGATAAGAGCGTAGCCAAAAAGAAATGACAGGACGAATGATGTGTGTGGCCGGTGTGGAGCAGCAGACCATGATGAACGCAGTATGGCATGCCCGGCAAGAAAGTCAAAATGTAATAAATGTTCCCGGTTCGGACATTATGCTCGGATGTGTAAGACCGCATTGGAGAGACGTTTTGGAACACCATATGATAATCAACGCAAGCGACCACGAACCTCACAGTTCCAGGTGCGCGCCATTGATGAGGAGGAGACTAAGTGTCACAGCGACAACAGTTGGTCGAACTGTTTTAAAATAACTGGTGAACCAGAAGGAGAAGAAACCGTATCATGTCTTGTTGGGGGATCCCAGCTGCAAATGATAATTGACTCCGGATCACGGAACAACCTGATAAGCCTTGGCGATTGGCTGCAACTGAATAGTGTACATGCGACAGTGTTCAATGTTCGTAACAACTCGTCTACCCAGTTTCGAGCCTATGCTTCGGATGACGTGCTGGAAAATGGAAATGGAAAGCTTCACCTGTGAGATTGGCCATAGACCACAATGTGAGACCAGTGCAGCAGCCAATGCGGAGATTTCCGACTGCGTTAGAAGATCGAATTGCAGAAAGAATAAGCCAGGCTGTGCAGCAAGACATTATAGAGCCAGTCCATGGACCGAGTTCATGGATTTCACCAGTTGTAATTGCGTATAAAGGAAGCGGCGAGATAAGGCTATGTCTGGATATGCGAAGGGCGAATTTGGCCATCTCGAGGGAAAACTACCCACTGCCAACCTTCGACATGTTCATGACCAAACTACGGGAGGCGAGATGTTTTTCCAGACTGGATTTGAAAAATGCTTATCACCAATTGGAACTCGATGAGTCAAGTCGGCAGATTACCACATTTATTACACACAAGGGACTATTTCGATATAAAAGACTGTTTTTCGGAGTTAATTCGGCTCCAGAAATTTTCCAGAGGCTATCGGACCATGGTATCGAAGCGGATCCGGAGAAAGTTAAAGTGATCACAGACTTCCGTGCTCCGAAAACTAAGGAGGAGACAAGGAGTTTCCTGGGCCTCGTAACATACGTGGGGAAATTTATACCCGATCTCGCCAACACGACGGAGCCACTGAGAAGATTAATAAAGGCGAATACCAAATTTGATTGGACCAACAAAGAACAGCAAGCCTTCGATACGTTAAAGAAACAAGTCGTCGAGGTGACAAAGCTGTCATACTTCAATAAAAATCTCCGTACATGTCTTATAGCCGATGCAAGTCCAGTGGCACTGGGAGCTGTTCTGGTACAGGTTTATGATCACAACGACCATCATATCGTATCGTTCGCCAGTAAAAGCCTAACGGATGTTGAGAAGAGATATTCGCAAACGGAGAAAGAAAGCTTGGCACTGGTATGGGCAGTGGAGAATTTTTACTACTACCTAGCAGGACTGGAATTCGATTTAATAACGGATCATAAGCCATTGGAGTCCATCTTCAAACCAACTTCGAAACCACCGGCACGTATCGAACGTTGGTTACTACGCCTACAGTCCTACCGATTCCGAGTCATCTATAAAGCAGGAAAGGAAAACATCGCAGATTCCGTGTCGCGTCTTTGTCAGCTTACAGAAGCAGTAGCTTTCGACTGGCAGGATGAGCAGAATATCTTTCAAATTGTAGCCAAAGGAGTATTAAAGTCTCTAACCATATCGGAAATCATGGAAAAAAGTATGCAGGACGAAGAAATAATTGATGCAATGACCTATCTTAGCACCAACTCATGGGAGGCGAACTCATCCAGTCCATATTATCCGTTCCGATGGGAGTTATCGATAGTTGGAAATGTACTCTTACGCGGAACGAAAATAGTTATACCAACAATACTACGATCGCAAGTGCTCGAACTGGCTCACGAGGGCCATCCGGGTGAATCGGCTATGAAACGAAGATTACGTTCAAAGGTGTGGTGGCCAAGGATTGACCGGGAAGCAGAAGGATTTGTTAAGGCCTGTAGAGACTGCATCTCCGTATCGCTAGCAAGTAAACCAGCGCATATGGATCGGCATGCGTTTCCAGCAGGCCCTTGGCAATGTGTCGCATCTGACTTACTAGGACCTTTACCGAGCAACGACTATGTACTGGTGTTGATCGACTATTTTTCCAGATACATGGAATTAAAGTTTATAAAAACCATTTCGTCGAAGGTGCTGATCGAACAAATGGAGGAGATATTTTCTCGTTTTGGAATACCACGAACGCTGAGAACCGATAATGGTCGGCAATTCGTAAGTCTCGAACTCCAAGATTTTTGTCGGACCAACGGTATTACTCAAATAACGACACCACCATATTGGCCGCAGGCGAATGGCGAAGTTGAAAATATGAACAAGTCTTTGGTGAAACGCCTTAAAATTGCGTGGTCGAAAGGGAAAGATTATAAAAGAGAGATCCAAAACTTTGTCATGATGTACAACGTAACACCACATGGAACCACAGGAGCAGCTCCTTCGGAATTGATGTTTAACCGGATCATTAGAGACAAGATACCGGATGTTCGAGACGTTGTCGGTGAATCCTCGGAAAGAGACTTGGATTGCTGGAACAAACAGAAGGAAAAGAGAAAGCAGACAAGGGAAGAGGCGCCAAAGCATCGGATATCCAACCCGGAGACAAAATTGTGCTGAAGAATGTCTTGTGCCCACATAAGCTGACACCCACGTTTGATACAACCGAGTACGTGGTAGTCAACAGAAAAGGGAATATAGTCCAAGTGCAAGGAGGAGGGAAAACGCTAACCAGGGATGTGAGTCATTTAAAAAAATTCCAGTTACAGGTACCCATGAAGCTGCAACGACAACCGATAGTGTTCAGGGCCCGAGCACACTCAGACAAACGTCCCAAGCACCGGAAAATGAAGCCTGCGCTCAGGACGAAGGATTGAAGCTGAAGCTGAAAAATATTGGAGGGATGTGGAGACCCGTGCCAAGGGAGCTTTTGGCGGCCGGCGATCAACAGACAGAAAGCCCCGCGGCACAAGCCACGGAATGAGCTTTTGACGTACGAGCTTTGGGTTTAATTCCATATGATATGAGATATTCCATATGATATGGATTTTCCCATACGATAAATGGGCGGTATAAAATCCGTCATGACATATTTCCAAATGATATGAAATATTCATACGGTATGCATATTTCCATATTATATGTGTGTTCCCATACGATAAATGGGCAGAATTAATATTTTTAATATTGAGTAAAATTTTTTTTTTTATATAATTGAGCGATATTTAGTAAATTTAATTTCATATGATATGAGATATTCCATATGATACGGATTTTTCCATACGATAAATGGGCGGTATAAAATCCGTCATGACATATTTCCATATGATGTGAAATATTCATACGGTATGCATATTTCCATATTATATGAATGTTCCCATACGATAAATGGGCAGAATTAATATTTTTAATATTGAGTAAAATTTCTTTTTTTGTATAATTGGGCGATATTTAGTAAATTTAATTTCATATGATATGAGATATTCCATATGATATGGATTTTCCCATACGATAAATGGGCGATATAAAATCCCTCATGACATATTTCCATATGATATGAAATATTCATACGGTATGCATATTTCCATATGATATGTGTGTTTTCCCATACGATAAATGGGCAAAATTAATATTTTTAATATTGAGTAAAATTTTTTTATATATAATTGGGCGATATTGAATAAATTTAATTTCATATGATATGAGATATTCCATATGATATGGATTTTCCCATACGATAAATGGGCGATATAAAATCCGTCATGACTTATTTCCATATGATATGAAATATTCATACGGAATGCATATTTCCATATTATATGAATGTTCCCATACGATAAATGGGCAGAATTAATATTTTTAATATTGAGTAAAATTTCTTTTTTTGTATAATTGGGCGATATTTAGTAACTTTAATTTCATATGATATGAGATATTCCATATGATATGGATTTTCCCATACGATAAATGGGCGATATAAAATCCCTCATGACATATTTCCATATGATATGAAATATTCATACGGTATGCATATTTCCATATGATATGTGTGTTTTCCCATACGATAAATGGGCAGAATTAATTTTTTTAATATTGAGTAAAATTTCTGTTTTTATATACCTATAATTGGGCGATATGGAATAAATTTAATTTCATATGATATGAGATATTCCATATGATATGGATTTTCCCATACGATAAATGGGCGATATAAAATCCGTCATGACATATTTCCATATGATATGAAATATTCATACGGTATGCATATTTCCATATGATATGTGTGTTTTCCCATACGATAAATGGGCAAAATTAATATTTTTAATATTGAGTAACATTTTTATACCCTTGCAAAAAGGGTATATTAATTTTGGTCAGAAGTGTGCAACGCATAGAAGGAAGCATCTCCGACCATATAAAGTATATATATTCTTGATCAGCACGACGAGACGAGTTCAAATAGCCATGTCCGTCCGTCCGTCCGTCCGTCCGTCCGTCCGTCCGTCTGGATCAACGCGAACTCCTCCGAGACCGTAAGAGCTACAGAGCTGAAATTTTGCACGTATACTTGTATATACTGCAGGCGTTGTATATCTCGGATTCAGCCGGATCGGACCACTATATCATATAGCTCCCATACAAACGTCAAAGTCACGAACAGTGACTTTTCACACGAACTTCGTTATTTTATCAGCAATTGTCATAAAAGTTGGTATTTGTCAGTTTGGTGTTCTTATTAATAATTGTGCCAAATTTGATCAAGATCGGGTGACTATATCATATAGCTCCCATACAAACGGTAAAGTCACGAACAGTGACTTTCTCAATAACGTCATTAATTTTATAGCTATAGCCAAATCAGCTTTTTTTCCCGTCAAATCTGGCTTTTTTGAAAGTCCAATGGCAGGAAAAATATTAGCTTTTTCAGCTTTTTCCCACAACATTTCAGCTTTTTCGTAGTGTCTCCCACTAAAAAACAGCTTTTTGCTCAACAAAAGTTGGCAACACTGATCATGACTATATCATATGGCTCCCATAGAAACGATCGGTGAAAAACAGTGACTTTCATCAAAAAGTTCGGTAAGGATAGAATTACCAAAACAGTGGCAAGGGTATACAAACTTCCACGTGGTCGAAGTTAACCCCGGCCCTCTGGTTTTTATATATAATTGGGCGATATTTAGTAAATTTAATTTCATATGATATGAGATATTCCATATGATATGGATTTTCCCATACGATAAATGGGCGATATAAAATCCCTCATGACATATTTCCATATGATATGAAATATTCATACGTTATGCATATTTCCATATGATATGTGTGTTTTCCCATACGATAAATGGGCAAAATTAATATTTTTAATATTGAGTAACATTTTTTTTATATATAATTGGGAGATATTGAATAAATTTAATTTCATATGATATGATATATTCCATATGATATGGATTTTCCCATACGATAAATGGGCGATATAAAATCCGTCATGACATATTTCCGTATGATATGAAATATTCATACGGTATGCATATTTCCATATTATATGTGTGTTTTCCCATACGATAAATGGGCAAAATTAATATTTTTAATATTGAGTAAATTTTTTTTTTTTTTTTATATAATTGGGCGATGTTGAATAAATTTAATTTCATACGATATGAGATATTCCATATGATATGGATTTTCCCATACGATAAATGGGCTATATAAAATCCGTCATGACTTATTTCCATATGATATGAAATATTCATACGGAATGCATATTTCCATATGATATGTGTGTTCCCATACGATAAATGGGCAAAATTAATATTTTTAATATTGAGTAAAATTTATTTTACATTATGACGATCACAGTTGAATCCGCCGTTTTTGTTCTTTTAAGTTATATACATATATAACATTTATTTTTCTCTACCATTTAATAAGGACAGTAGGAATCTCTTTAAATATATATATTGCGTCACTAATTAAATGAGAATTCATTTGGCTACATTATGACGATCACAGTTGAATCCGCCGTTTTTGTTCTTTAAAGTTATATACATATATAACATTTAGTTTTATCTCCCATTTAATAAGGACAGTAGGAATCTCTTTGAATATATAAATTGCGTCACTAACTAAATGATAATTCATTTGGCTACATTATGACGATCACAGTTGAATCCGCCGTTTTTGTTCTTTTAAGTTCTATACATATATAACATTTATTTTTCTCTACCATTTAATAAGGACAGTAGGAATCTCTTTAAATATATATATTGCGTCATTAATTAAATATTCCAGTTGTGAACGCCAAACGTGTCGGACGTGTTGCGGATGGTCTTCAAGAGCGTAAATACAGAGTGTATAGCAGTGAACGGAATATCAAAAACAAAACAAAGAGAAGAACATTTACACTAACAAACTGTAAAATCTGCCGACTTGTGGTAGAAACGCAGTTATATATCTCTGACTGGCCTGCCAATCAGAAAAGACTAATAATCTGTTGCACCCTTTTAGGGGGCATATTTTCTTAAAAGTGTTGCATACTTGCAGGCTGCAAGAATCAATCAAAAGCACCACATACTTGTCTGCGGCTACGGCCCCAACAGGCAAAAATGGGCAAGCCGAAATGGGCAATAAAGCCTACCACCGACATAGCTCCTACGGCTAAACATGCCAAGGCAAAGAAAATGTCAAATAAAACCATCAAGGAATCTGATGGAAACACCAGTTCCTCCTCGGAGCCAGGGGAAATCAAACGCAAAGCCCCACAGAGGAAAGTTGAGCAGGCATCTACTTCAACGGGCATCATAAGTGACGCCAACGAGAATGTCAATAGATTTGCCATCTTATCTGACGACAGTGACAGCGATGGACAAGATGCTCCAATGACGGTCCAGCAGGAGCCACCCACGGCTGAGGTGCGCAAGGTCAAGCCGCCTCCTATTTTTCTACCGGAGGTTCACGATATTAAGGACTTATTAAGAGACGTCACATCCGTAATCGGCGGCAACAATTTCGACTACAAAGTGGGTAGGGATGGACAAGTCAGAGTCAACCTACAAGATAAGGAGAGTTTTTCAACTCTGAAAAACTACCTTAGTGAAAACAACATCCCATACCAGACTTTCCAGCCTAAAGACGAGCGAGCCTATAGAATTGTTGTCAAAGGTCTTCATCACACCACCAATCCCATGGACATTAAGGAAGCACTGGCTGCAAACGGGCACATTGTTAGAGGCCTGGACATCAAAAATGCAATCAGCCGCAGTACAAAGAAACCTCTGGCTATGTTCTTTGTCAACTTGGAACCGGCAAGCAACAACAAGGATGTGTTTGCTACTAAACGCCTTTGCAGCTGCGTGGTCACAATCGAGCCACCCCCGTAAGACGACTGACGTACTCCAGTGCTACAGATGCCAAGGATTTGGACACACTCAGAAGAACTGCAACCTGCAGTTCAACTGTGTAAAATGCGGAGGCGCTCATAGTTCCTCGGACTGCCGCAAGCCAAGGACCGATCCTCCCCGCTGTGCTCACTGCAAGAGCAACCATACTGCCTCTTACAAGGGCTGCAAAGTCTATTTGAAGGCAAAGGAGACGCATCTGCCAAAGCCAAGGTCAACCCCAGCGACCACATCACCAGGCTACTGGCAAACCTCTGCGAGCAAGCCAGGCGTCACTGTCGCCAATATATTAAAAGGCAATCAGCTGCCTCCCCAGCAGGCAGAGGCCTCTCCTGTCAATTCGTCCCAAACAAGCCAAAGATTGGATCGCCTTGAAGCTCTTATGGAGAAGATGATGGACCAAGTTGCTGCCATGACACAGCTCCTAACGTCAATCATGGCCCAAAAATGCAAATAAACCTCCATATCGTCCTATGGAACGCGAACGGCCTGTGTAGCAGCAGGCCAGAAGTTGAGCACTTTTTAAAAACTCAATATGTCGATATACTACTAATATCAGAGACTCATTTCACGGAGCGATCTTACTTCAACATAAACGGCTACGACGTCATCTGCACCAATCATCCTAATGGTACAGCCAGAGGAGGTGCTGCCATAATCATCAAATCCAACATCAAATATATAGAGCTAGCGGCATTCCAAGAGCCATGGGCTCAGTGCTCCAGGATTAGAGTCATCAGCCAGACAGGAGACCTAACGATTGCTGCTATATATTGCCCACCTAGGCACATAGTAAGCGAGACTATGTTCCACAGCCTACTAGATAGCCTTGGTAGTCGATTTCTAGCTGGAGGAGACTACAACGCTAAGCATATCTGCTGGGGATCACGTATTAACAATCCCAAAGGCACAGCGCTATACAGATGTATCACTGGCAGCGGCATGTCCTACCACTCAACTGGAGAGCCCACCTACTGGCCCACCGATCCTAACAAAATCCCGGACGTCTTGGACATTCTGGTCTCGAAGGGAATCCCAAGCCACATAATAGACACCAGCAATGTACTCGAATTGTGCTCTGACCACTGCGCTGTTAGGATTCTACTCAACCTACCAGCCAACACTAACTCCAAGAGAAACCGACTGTTTAGGAAAAACACCAACATCGAGCGTTATCAGAATTGGCTGGATAACAACCTGGACTTGACGACCGAGATCTCCACCGGCGAAGAGCATACACCAGGCTGCCGTCTATGCAACACCTCCCGCTAGGAGCTCCTCGAGTAACAGCGTCCCTCATAGAGACATCCACCTCTGGTCACCCGATGTAGCTGCACTGGTAGCAGAGAAGAGACGTCTCCGTCGCACGTGGCACAACACAAGGAGTCCATCAGACAAGACCCTGTATAACAGAGCTGCCAAAACCCTCAAAGAGCTTCTAAACTCCCTTCGTAGGAAGTCACTAGAAGCTTTCCTAGAGAACGTCGAGCCTGGGGACCCTCAGTTCAACCCATGGCGGCTGACCAAAGGCATCAAAAAGCCTACCATAAGGAAGGAACCCATTAAAGATGCCAATGGAACCTGGTGCCGTTCAAACAACGAAAGGGCCGCAGCTTTTGCAAACCACCTGTTCGAGACATACACCCCCTTCAACAGATGCTCCCAAGAAGAGGCCCAAGAAACGGAAGACTTCCTGAATGTGCCCCACCAAATGGCCCTCCCCATCCAAGAGGTTGAAACGGATGAGTTAATTCTAGAAATCGCGAAGTTAAACCCGAGCAAGTCGCCTGGTCACGACGGAATCGATGTTCCAGCCATCAAAGCCCTGCCTCGAGTGGAATACAGCTCCTACTGAAGATCACAAATAAAAGCTTCCTGATAGGACACTTCCCCACCCAGTGGAAGTGCGCCGAAACCATCCTCATACAAAAACCCGGGAAACCTGCAGCCAAACTCGCCTCATATCGTCCGATTAGTTTATTGGCGGTACTCTCCAAAGTAGTCGAAAGACTACTTTTGCGTAGAGTCCGTCCAATAATGGACGAGGCCGGATTGATCCCTGATCACCAGTTTGGCTTCAGAGAATGCCATGGCACACCAGAACAATGCCACAGGATCTCGGGAGAATCTTGGAGGCTTTCGAGGAGAAAAAGTACTGCACAGGTGTGTTTCTTGACGTTAAACAGGCGTTCGACAAGGTCTGGCACACTGGCCTTCTCTAAAAATCAAAACCGTCCTTCCTGCCCCATTTTACACGCTGCTAAAGTCATATTTAGAAAACAGGAGCTTCTACGTAAGATGCGGCGATGCGAACTCTGTCATCAAAGACGTCAGAGCCGGAGTCCCCCAAGGAAGCGTTCTAGGACCAGTGCTTTATACCCTCTACACAGCCGACTTGCCGATACTAACCGATCCGGGACTTTTGGCTGCAACATACGCGGACGACACTGCCTTCATGGCTACGAATGAAGTGCCACAGGAGGCTAGTAACCTACTCCAAAGGCAGCTGGACATTATGGGTAGCTGGCTCACGAGATGGAACTTGGTGGTCAACACTGAAAAATGTATACAAACTACATTTACACTAAGGAGCGGCGACTGTCCACCTATCTCACTCGACGGAACCCCCATCCCCAACTCTGACTCAGCCAAATACCTGGGCCTGACGATGGATAGAAGACTTACTTGGAAGCAACATCTGAAGACCAAAAGAGGACAGCTCGACGCAAGGCTGAAAAAGTACCTATGGCTCATCGGGAGAAGGTCTACCCTTCGGCTAAATATTAAGCTGTTAATATACAAAGTCATAATGAAACCAATGTGGACATATGGTATACCAATCTGGGGCACCGCCAGTCGATCCAACTGCGACCTAATCCAAAAATTCCAAAGCAAAGCGCTAAGGATCATCACGAATGCCCACTTCCTAACGACAAACAAGGAAATACATGCTGAGCTGGATATACCATGGGTCCATCATGAGATTTCCAGACTGACCGCAGCCTATCTGGAGCGCCTTGACAGACCCGTACACCATCAACATACTGGACAACAGCACTACCACTAGGCGCCTAAGAAGACTCCACACACTGGATCTGCCACGGGAACGAGATTAATATTACTCTTTAACCAGCATTCCCCCCCCTCCCTACAACCCTATACAACCCCACAACACCCTATTGCAATAACACACAAAATATATAACCGCCAATGTCCAACAACAAAAACTTGCTGATTGTCCCCGGACAGATTGCAAATTCGCTATACTGCTGTCAAATAAAAAAAAAAAAAAAAAAAAAAAAACTAATTAAATGAGAATTCATTTGGCTATATTATGACGATCACAGTTGAATCCGCCGTTTTTGTTCTTTTAAGTTATATACATATATAACATTTATTTTTATCTCCCATTTAATAAGGACAGTAGGAATCTCTTTGAATATATAAATTGCGTCACTAACTAAATGATAATTCATTTGGCTACATTATGACGATCACAGTTAAATCCGCCGTTTTTGTTCTTTTAAGTTCTATACATATATAACATTTATTTTTATCTCCCATTTAATAAGGACAGTAGGAATCTCTTTGAATATATAAATTGCGTCACTAACTAAATGATAATTCATTTGGCTACATTATAACGATCACAGTTAAATCCGCCGTTTTTGTTCTTTTAAGTTCTATACATATATAACATTTATTTTTCTCTACCATTTAATACGGACAGTAGGAATCTCTTTAAATATATATATTGCGTCACTAATTAAATGAGAATTCATTTGGCTATATTATGACGATCACAGTTGAATCCGCCGTTTTTGTTCTTTTAAGTTCTATACATATATAACATTTATTTTTATCTCCCATTTAATAAGGACAGTAGGAATCTCTTTGAATATATAAATTGCGTCACTAACTAAATGATAATTCATTTGGCTACATTATGACGATCACAGTTAAATCCGCCGTTTTTGTTCTTTTAAGTTCTATACATATATAACATTTATTTTTCTCTACCATTGAATAAGGACAGTAGGAATCTCTTTAAATATATATATTGCGTCACTAATTAAATGAGAATTCATTTGGCTACATTATGACGATCACAGTTGAATCCGCCGTTTTTGTTCTTTTAAGTTATATAAATATATAACATTTATTTTTATCTCCCATTTAATAAGGACAGTAGGAATCTCTTTGAATATACAAATTGCGTTACTAACTAAATGATAATTCATTTGGCTACATTATGACGATCACAGTTAAATCCGCCGTTTTTGTTCTTTTAAGTTATATAAATATATAACATTTATTTTTTTCTCCCATTAAATAAGGACAGTAGGAATCTCTTTAAATATATATATTGCGCAACTAAATAAACAACAATTTATTTGGCTTCATTATGACGATCACAGTTGAATCCGCCGTTTTTGTTTTTTTAAGTTATATACATATATAACATTTATTTTTCTCTCTCATTTAATAAGGACAGTAGGAATCTCTTTAAATATATAAATTGCGTCACTAACTAAATGATAATTCATTTGGCTACATTATGACGATCACAGTTAAATCCGCCGTTTTTGTTCTTTTAAGTTCTATACATATATAACATTTATTTTTCTCTACCATTTAATAAGGACAGTAGGAATCTCTTTAAATATATATATTGCGTCACTAATTAAATGAGAATTTATTTGGCTACATTATGACGATCACAGTTGAATCCGCCGTTTTTGTTCTTTTAAGTTATATACATATATAACATTTATTTTTCTCTCTCATTTAATAAGGACAGTAGGAATCTCTTTAAATATATATATTGCGCAACTAAATAAATGACAATTCATTTGGCTACATTATGACGATCACAGTTGAATCCGCCGTTTTTGTTCTTTTAAGTTATATACATATATAACATTTATTTTTTTCTCCCATTTAATAAGGACAGTAGGAATCTCTTTAAATATATAAATTGCGTCACTTATTAAATGATAACTCTTTTGGCTATATTATGACGATCACAGTTGAATCCGCCGTTTTTGTTCTTTTAAGTTATATACATATATAACATTTATTTTTCAATCTCATTTAATAAGGACAGTAGGAATCTCTTTAAATATATATATTGCGCAACTAAATAAATGACAATTCATTTGGCTACATTATGACGTTCACAGTTAAATCCGCCGTTTTTGTTCTTTTAAGTTATATACATATATAACATTTCTTTTTTTCTCCCATTTAATAAGGTCAGTAGGAATCACGACTTACGAAATACGGTACGTCCGCCCCTTCTGCGTTCATCAGGCCCAGCCGTCCGTACAGTACATTATAATTACGTCACTAAAAATAACTGACGGTACGGCCTACATTATAACAAAAAATACACTACTTTTTATGTAAAAAAGAAATACTCTCCCGTATAATAAAATTACAACAGCGATTTAAAAATCGAATCAACAAACAAAGGATAAGCTTCAGTGGATCGCAGTATGGCAGCTGCTCAACCACTTACAACACCTTGCCTGTTACAAAAGTCGTTTACAATTGATTCTAGGCTTTGTCATTGTATTAAATAATGTTTTAATAAGTAACTAGCACGGCATCAGGTACTCGAAGATCCTCCCAATTTACTATGTTACAAATAACATTGGCATCACATCCATTGTCGTTTATAAAATAAACTTTTAATGGTTTAGAAGCCATACAATGCAAATTGCCCCTTATTTATTGCAGTCCAGCACGGATACGACCTTAGAGTCGTTCAGGCATAATCCAACGGATGTAGCGTCATACCACTGTTCGCTCGAACAAGTATTGTGCCATTGGTCCGTACCTGCGGTTCCTCTCGTACTACGCAGGAATGCTGTCGCAACAACGTTTTGTCATTAGTAGGGTAAAACTAACCTGTCTCACGACGGTCTAAACCCAGCTCACGTTCCCTTGCATAAGTGAAAAATTCAACGCTTGGTGAATTTTGCTTCACAATGATAGGAAGAGCCGACATCGAAGGATCAAAAAGCGACGTCGCTATGAACGCTTGGCCGCCACAAGCCAGTTATCTCTATGGTAATTTTTCTGACACCTCTTGTTAAAAACTCTTTAAACCAAAAGGATCGATAGGCCGAGCTTTTGCTGTCCCTGTGTGTACTGAACACCGAGATCAAGTCAGCATTTGCCCTTTTGCTCTATGTGTGGTTTCTGTCCGCACTGAGCTGGCCTTGGGACACCTCCGTTATTATTTGAGAGATGTACCGCCCCAGTCAAACTCCCTACCTGGCAATGTCCTTGAATTGGATCATACCTGAGTAATTGGAGTTATACCAAATATTTCAAATTAAAAATACACAAATGCACTCTCTCATTAAAGAATTTGTTTGCGATTATATAACAAACTCGTGATACTTTGATCAAGAAGCTTACATCAAAACCCAATACCATAAGATATAATAAATATATCCGTATAATGGCTAGGAAATGATACACGTTCCATTTAATCAAGTAAGTAAGGAAACAATAAGAGTAGTGGTATTTCATTGGCGATATCAAACACAAGGAATAATATCTCCCACTTATTTTACACCTCTTATGTCTCCTTACACTACCAGATTAAAGTCAAGCTCAAAAGGGTCTTCTTTCCCCGCTAATTATTCCAAGCCCGTTCCCTTGTCTGTTGTTTCGCTAGATAGTAGATAGGAACATGAAGTCGAGTTTATTTAACGTGGCATGTACCCATTAATAGGGTTTAAAACGACGGTACTCTAATATGCCACATAGGTGACAAATAGTACAGCGGGTCAAAACACTGCGTCAACCAACGCCCTTCAGAGATGCTGCTT